>WIGM01000470.1:0-35486 GCA_014235935.1 Colletotrichum musicola | reverse complement strand
ATACCGGTTGTGGGGGCTTCGGGTGTGATGTGCTGCTTTGCCGAGGAACAAGTCATTGGTCAACTTCTGCGCCCAAATATCCACAATGACTCAAGTCAGCGAAGAGAGTCTCGTCTTGCACACAACTCGGCGCAACATTATAAGTAGCTTGTCAACTCCTAGCCATCTCACAGGCTGTCTAATTGCTACCAGCTTTAAAACTGAAGAGTTTCTGGGCAGGTCGGGGTCAATCGCATCGTTGTTCGTAGCCAATTCAAGGCATTCATACTCGAAGCCTATGTCTGTGCATGTCAGTAGAATCTTGGTTAACCCAACGTATACATCAGAGCGGTACGAAGGAACGACCAACGCAATACCAAGACAATTAAAATTGCATCAAGACACGGAGTTGTCGAGGAAATTTCAAGTTCGCAGCTGCAACATATCGCACGGCGGAAAATAGCCTTTTTCTTCGAGCTCTTCGAACAACCCACTGCTCGGGACTTGCGTGCGTCTGCAACGATCGGTCAACATTGACGCTGTCGTACCCCGGGATAAAGTTTAAACCCCATTGTCTACGAATTTATATGCTGGCAAGTTCAACCAAACAACCATTTCATCAGAAGGCACGCACATGACGTATTTGGTTACCTAGGCCTGCTATGAGAAAACCCTAGTGGCGACGCCCGGTCATGCAGAGTCGACTGGGACTCTGCCGCGTGCCAGTGTCAATTAAGCTTCGAGCGTCATGGGTGTCTTGAAACTACAATATGCTGCTCTATCATATGCTATTTGAGCACTCCCCAGGGAGAAGCTGCATGTTCAGACTAGACAGATGCTCTCTTTATGGTGTTGTTAAGCCGCGAACTGGCTTCCCTTGATGTCAACAGCGAGCGGACATTGCTTCCCGTATAGAAGACACAACAATTAAGTTCTGTTTACACTGGATTGGGCATGTGGCGTATGACAAACAGGCACTCAAGATGAACCATCGCTTTCTGAGACGCCTGTAGGAGTGGTGATGTGGTCAGTCGATTCTACGGTGTGTGGTTTCGCAAGTTTACCCAGCGTTTCCGCTGCTAATCGAGGGTGGTCAACCCGAGAGATCTTCGTACCTAAGAGTCCACTCTAGGGGCTGAAGGAATAATATGCATGATATTGGCAAGGTAGGGGATCTTCACCGAAGTCTCGTTACCATGGGCGTTGGAGTCACAGTGCATCAGAGACGGGACAGTTGTTTTTTAAAAAAAGATTTTTCAATCTCTTTTAAAGTTATTAGAGCGTACCACATCGTATCCATACAGTCCAATAACCATTAAGAATGCCCAGCACTTGATCGAAACATCCGAGCTCCCGGGGCACACAGCGTCTCTCCGTTTCGGTCTCGTGAGTTTCTCATGATCGACAAAAGAAATTCCTTCCCACTGCGTCCCTCCCCCCAGGGTTTCACGCCCGGGCGGGGAGGGCGCAAACCATTAAGATTAAACCCCCGAAAGACTTCGCCTAGGCGGTGGAGGCGTTGAAGTCGAGGGCGGTGGAGGCCTTGCCGGCGTCCTTGGTGTCCTGGGCGATGTTGTTGTCGAGCTTCTTCTGCTCGGTGGCCATCTTGTCGGCGACGTCCTGGCCCTGCGCCTGCTGCGCCTGGAGCTTGAGCATGGTGGCGGTGAGCTTGAGGACCTTGTTCTTGATCTTGCCGCGCTGGAGGGCGTCGGCCTCCTCGCCCGAGGCGGCCTCGATGGCCGGGTTGAAGGCCTCCTTCTCGGCCTTGTTGGCGATCTGGTTGACGCTGTTGAGGAAGTCGAGGTCGGCCTTGGAGACGGTGCTCAGGTCTGTGGGCAGGCCCGAGAGCTTCTCGAGGGCCTCCTGCTCGGCGTTACCGGCGGTGCCGCCGCTGATGGAGAGGTCGTTGAAGGTCTGGGTGGAGAAGACGTTGTTCTGGCGGGCGGCCAGGGGGGCGGCGGCGGCGAAGCCGGCGAAGCCGAGGGTGATGACCTGGGTGAACTTCATTTTGTTGGTTGGGGGAGGAAAGTTGTTGATATTTGAGAAAAGAGACTGTCGAAAAAGAGGGACACGGACCCGTAGAGAGAAGAATGAACGATCAAGTGCGTTTGGAAAAGAGATTGCAAGACAGCACAGCTGTTTGAGAGAAGAAAAGAAGAAGCGAGGTTGTAATGATTGTAGAGCGTGATGAGGGAAAGAAGAGACGAGAGACCGAGGAGGAAGATCAAGCTGATCTTTATAGATTTGTCTCTTCGGACGATCGGGAGCGTCTGATCACATTAGTCGAGCCGTTAAGCTGCATGGTCGGATGTTTGCCTCCCTTCTCGTCTCTCGTCTCTCTCCCTGTCAGACTCCTCGTCTCGTTCTCGTGATAGGGGGCCCTGCATGTTGCCTCTCCCCTGGGCCCGAGCTTGGAGATGTCTGCTGCGGCATGTCGCACTGGGCGCTGCCGTGAACACCACGGACATGGGATGACCGGGATCGAGGGTTGCGAAGGTGTTCGGCAGGCGGCTGAGACATCAGTCAGCGTTGTGAACTGCCTCTGCCTGCCCATCGACAACGAAAAAAGGGAGAGGCGCGTGAGGTTCGCGACGCATGGAGTGGGATGAAGCTGCCAAGACGTTGCGGTTGCGTCTGTCTAGGCCTGATCGGGAAGCCAGCCCACGACCGGATCTGGGTTGCGCGACAGGGAGTGCCCTGAACGGGCGGCTCCCGCTACACCGTCTGAGGCTCGTGAGGCTCTCCGAGGATGGTCCATCTGAAGGATTATTGATGGGACAGGTGGGAAAGACATGGGGCCGGAGGCGGGCCCGGGGTTGAGACGGAGGTGTCGGGGCTGGGGGCTGGTTAAGGGGAGAGATGGGCATGGCCACCCGAGCCAAGCCCAGTCGGTCTCTTCTGCCGACATGGTGAAATCAGGGCCCTTGAGATCCTCTTGCTTTCTTGCCCGGTTGCGAGCGCAGGAATTCGCTCTGCAGGACTTTGGAGCGTGTTGGCTGAGCTGCTGATTGCGTTGGCGGAAAAGCTCCGAACAATTGGCCCCCTCCACCCCATGCATCCCCACCACCACCAGGCCAAGGGGGGTTTCACGAACCCCTGCATCATACTGCCAAGCTTAACTTTCAGACGCTGGGGATGGGGAATATTGGGAACGGCATCAGCTTCGTCCGTGCCCACTTGCTGTCATGCCCATTTCTGTTCTTTCGTGCACGCAGAGGAGAGAGACCCATCACCCAGGGACGAGACGAGATGACAATGCGAGGAGAATCCGGTACCGTAGCTCGCCGCCTCCTGGATGATGTGATGATGCGAACCGGTCGGCGCAGGCTTTCTGCCCATTCTCCTCGATGTGTCGGTGATCCCTTGGAGATCCCAAACACGCCGACCGAAAGACGCGAGACTCTGGGTCCTTGTGGGCATGCTCTCGACAGGGGATTTTAGCGCTGGAACTTTTTTTTCTTTCTGTCTTTCTCCGTATGGCATTTCATCCCATCTCCTCGTCCGTTGCCGCGTCGCGAAACTTTTTTTGACGTCAGCTCTGACATGTTGTCAACTGACTCTCGCGGGTCTTGGCCTCGTCTTGGACTCTTTGACACCTGTTGCATGTGGCATGAAGTCAAGGTTGGGTTCGATTGAATTTCGCATTGCTTAGACGGGAACACGTCCTCCCGAGCTTCGGCGGGAAGAGTCAGAGGCAAAAAGAAGGGCCACCCCGGGCCACCAGTCATCATTATCAATAATCAATAATTGATTCCAATAATCGAGGGTAACATCCGGACAGGAAAGGAACACTCCCCATTGGAGCTTAAGGTAGTGCAGACAGACTTCTGAACAAGGTAGAGCCGCCAGATGCTTAACTGCCGCTAGTAACCTTACCGTTATTAGTTGCAATAATCACGACACAACCTTGTTTTCTTCCTTAAATTATCGCCCGGTCGCTTCAATCAATTCCGTTGCCTCGGCCGCCGTCTGCCCACATTCGAATGCCTGCCAAACTCAGGGGGCCTTTGAAACGGCTCAGGGCGTTTGTGTAAGCGCTGCGGGGGAGGTGGGCGGTATTTTTGGGGCGGCCCCCATGCGGGATTGTCATATGTGTGTCATTATTGTTTGAATCGCGCAAATCCCTGATGTTATTGTTGTCGTGCGCTGTCCTTGGTGTTGTGGACGCTCATGGGCATAGATACATACTCTCATACTGAGGAAAACTTCCTTCCGTTATCGCACTTGACCGCTCGCTCATTGCCAGCCGGTCGAACAAAGTGTGGTTCGTCGTACTCGCTTGTCGCGAGCTCAACAACGCAACCCATATCCATGCTCTTATCGCCTATAACGCCCGTCCCGAATCGTGGCACGACGCAACGCGAACCGGACGAATCCCTCCCAAAGTAGCGACGAACTCGTGACCCATCCCCCGACGGACCGACGCTCGTGGACGGAAATGATCAGGAACACACGAGCGAAAGGGAATGAGTCCGTCCGTCAATAGCAGCGCGCTGCTATTCCCAAGGGGCCTTGCCATCATGCTCTCCGCTGCTTCTCGGCTGCTCAATTCGTTTTCTTCTCTGCCCCGTCGTTTCCCATTATTGAGCACATCATATCGCATCATCTGAGGCTTTCTCCAATCACAATTGTCCCAGTTGATCTTCCCTCACAGGAAGACCGTAAAAGTCGCACCAACCACGGCCGCGACGCCCGCGAGCGCGAGAGGCAGCATTCCAAATCCGCCCGTCGCGCCAGAGCAGCCGTCGCCGTCGCCGCCTTTGGGCCTCGTCGTGCCGCCGCTGCTGCTCCCGCCGTCGCCGCCGCCTCCCTTGGGCACGGCGCGCTTGCAGACGCCGCCCGTCGACGACGTCGCGGCCGACGCGGGACCGCCCACCGTCGTCGAGGACGAGGACAGCGTAAGGCGCCCCTTCGCAGCGGCGAGCTTATCGTGGCCGTCGATGATGGTGATGGCTCTGAACCACGATGATGACTCGGAGTCGGAGACAAGTCGCGGGGCCTGCGACGACGCGGAGGCCAGGCCGCGGCTGGTGACGGCGCACGTCGCCGTAGACCCGCGCTTGCAGTCCATGGTCTCGTCGCTTGGGACTTAAGTTAGTCTCGCGTAGTAGATGCGGGAGTTGATCGCGAAGAGACCTACCCAGATCCGATCTTCATCGTGCCGTCGCCGTACGTCAGCGTCAGCCCGCTGTAGCCGGAGCACGCCGACGCGGAGCGCCAGACGGACGTGCACGCGAGCAGGAACTCGGTCGACGACGGCGCCGCCGTGATGACGGACGCGTAGATGTTGCTTTCGCCGGCCCGGGTGGACCGCGGCGGGAGCCACACCGTCGATCTCTCCGTCTTGGTCGGCGACTGGGCCGCGACCGGGGCCGGGCCGAGAATGGCGGCCGTGAGGAGCAGGAACGTGGCGCAGAGCATATTTTTATCGCTTTGATTCCGCTCTATTGTCTTGCGCTACCTAGGTGAGGCTGGAAGAATTGAGCTAAGAGGACGCGCGGCCTTTTGGTGTCGTTTATATCTGACGCATATCTCTCGAGAGCCCGCGCCGTAGTTACAGGTTGCTAGGGAAGTTCATGACATGCCGCCCTGTGTCGCGCCGTCCTCCCGCGTCGGGCAACGTGGAGGCCTCGTGCACCGCCACGTTCTGCCTGGAGGGAGACGGCGGTGATTGGCGAGAAATCATCAGGCGCGGTGAGATGTACGGATAGGGTATGTGATAAGATGCGGTACACATCTGACTGCCCGTTGTGCATGGGCTGTGTTACCGCCCGAGTGAGGAGGCTACCTTCTCCCGGGGGACCAACTGAATCTGCCCACTTCTCCAGGAATGCGGTGAGTCGAGAGAAAACATCTGCCATTGCTGCAGCTAATCTGTTCTCCGCAATCTCGCCAAAAGCTGCGCCACGATCCTTCATTGGACGGGTGGTTGGGTAACGACTTTAACCGTCGAATGGCGGAGGAGCTGTGCCGCACGTCTGCGTGAGGCGGGTGACATTCCGCTTTTCGATAGCGTAGAAGTGTTGGGCGGCGGTTCTTCTTGTTTAGTCGAAACGGTGTACATTGTATCGTCTTTCTATCGTCATCTCGCCGGGCGTTGGAGGGAGTAGACCGAGACTCCGGTCAACCGGGCCCCTTCCACGGTCCTAGCTTTGACGGAAAGGTGCGTGACCTGCCAGCAACTAAAATGGAAAACTTTTGAAGATAGTTCGAGGGGGTGACGTGAGAAGTCTGTCTAGTAGTACAGAGTTGATGACCAAATGACCCGGCGTGACTCTTCAACAAAACAGAAGGAGAAGAAAGTGCGATACAGGTTATCGAGGCTATCTAGATCGGCAAAAAGGAAAAATGAAAGGGACGAGACTCGAACTCGCGCGGGTTGCCCCACCAGGAAACAGATGTTAAGCTGACCTTAACCTGGCGCCATAACCAACTCGGCCACCCTTCCGTATGATGATCCTCGGAAATCCTCGGATTGGATGGCGGTCTCGAGACGCAGAGATTGTCATATGGGGCTGTGTGGAAAGATCTGGGTTGTTGGGTTGGGGACGGGACGACGATGTTGACTCGTGGGCGGGTTTGAAGCCCTAACGCCGACGTTTTGGCGGGTCCTTAGGACTTGAGGGAGGTCGTGTTATCTGATAACCAGGGATTCGTACATGTATGAGTTGTCCAGTATTTGGGTACAGGACTGTTCGTTTTGGAAGAAAAGGTGTTGATTCTTGGCTGAATACTCAAGAGGTATTGTATCCTTAACACTGACTCTCCAACTTTCAACTTGCATATGCACGGAACGCATGGTCGCATTACAGTCGTTCTTCCTTGCGAGCTCCCAACTGTGTGAAGAAATTAAATTTAGGCCTTCGCTCTTTTAGGAGGCACCTCGTTGGAGAGGGCACGAAGTTAGAGCTGAAGCAATCGGAACATTTCCCAGGGCTGCCTGTGATCGGGTCCGGAGCGGGTGTTGGGACTCGGGATGCGAAAGTGGATCCCCCGGGCCGGACCGGACTTAACTTTCATGGGTCCACACCGCCGGTCTGGAGGTCCTTAACTCCAGTGGTAGGTCTTGGGCTGTCTCGGCCGTAGTCGGAGATGGCATATTCCGTCTCTTTCCCCAATGACACATGAAATCGAATGACGTCAGGCGAGGTCATGGACTTGTCCTGGGTGAGCTTTAGCGCTTATTACTTGTTGCCGATTTGCCGGCTGACAAAACTTCTCGATTGAATGGTTTCTTGCCTACAGCGGGCCGTGCCGGTGATAAGGTGTAATAGCCCGGAGCATCCCTTACATAACTCAATAAGCATGAAACCACAAAGATACGCCGGAATCAATTATTAAAAAGGTGATTGATTATTAAAAGCGAAGCATATTTATAACAACCGCGAACCCCGCCAGAATCGGTACACCACACCGCAGACCACTTCGCATCTTCTTATCCACAACTACACGCAGCCAACATGACTTCAACAAAAGGCCTCGTCCTCGTCACCGGCGCCAACGGCTTCATCGGAGCCAGAACGGTCGAAGCCCTCCTCAAGGCCGGCTACTCCGTCCGCGCCGCAACCCGCTCCCCTGCCTCATCGACACCCCTGCTTGACGCCCTCGCAGAGCACACCAAATCCGGGCAGCTATCCAGCACCATCGTCGAGGACATCACAGCCCCAGGCGCCTTCGACGAAGCAGTCAAAGGCGCGACGGCAATAGCCCACATCGCAAGCTCCGTCGACTTTTCCGTCACCGACGCCGAGTACGTCATCGGCTCCGCCGTAAAGGGCACCACGGGCATCCTGCGCTCCGCGCTGCGAGAACCCGGGATCAAGTCCTTCCTGTACATGTCCTCCATCGTCGCCGTCCGCGGGCAGGGACCGCAGTGGCAGGGCCGCAGCGCCACGGAGGAGGACTGGAACGACCAGGCCGAGGAGGCGCTCGCGGAGCTCGGAGACAAGCCGACGGGGCATAGCATCTACGCCGTCAGCAAGGTGCGGGCGGAGCGCGCTTTCTGGAAGTTCCGCGATGAGCACGCCGGGGAGGTGGGGTTTGCCATGTCGGCTGTGAATCCCGTCTGGGTCGCTGGGCCGCCGCTCATCTTGCCGAAGGACCCGGCGCGGCTGAGCGAGACGGCGGGTGTGCCGTACCGCGTCATGGCTGGGGAAGAGGTGCCCTCCGTCGGGCCCGGGAATGGCACGCATGTGGACGTTCGGGATGTCGCCCGTCTGGTCACGTTTGCGGTTGAGAACGGTGGTGTCGTTGACGGGCAGCGATTCATTGCGGGGGGCAATGGCAACTTTGCCAATGTCCAGGCGTACTGCGACCTGCTTCGAAAGGCGTACCCGGACAGGAGAGAAGTTATCAAGGAGGGAACTCCTGGCAAGGGATATCTGCCGGACTACAGTGAACCTGCGGATGCCAGAAAGGTGGATGCATCAAAGGCTGCCAAGGCAACTGGGCAGGGCTGGATACCGTTCGATAAGATGATACTAGACGCTGCGAAGGCATACGAGAGATACTTCTAAGTAGTTATACCTCTCCAACCACAAGAAATGTTTGAATACTGCCATGGTATACTATGAAACACGTTTCAGATGACTTCACAATCGACATTATACACCTCCATCACACGCAACTATCCTCACCCTTCCACTGACATCCGATCTAGCAACCCTCACAACCGGCCCTCCGCCCCCGATCTCCCTCTTCACATGCGAGTCCGCAGACCTCGAAGCCCCCTCCAGCACCCACGCCGTCTCATCCGACAAAACCTGCGCGAGGCCCTGCCAATAATTCCCGCGGCTCGAGTACCGACACCGCGCAGCGAACATCAGCACCGCAGCTAGCCCACAAGCCGCATGCACCGCAACGACACCGAGAACGCCAACCAGACCCCACATCCGGCGCGGCGCCGGCACCCCTACAGACGCCGTCACCACCGCGTCTCCGGACACGTCAAACTGCGGCAGTCCCTCATTGATCGCCGACCCGGCTAGGACCGTCAGCACAGCCTGCATCGCGGCGCCAGGCGAGCGCGTCAGCAAAGACCGCTTGGTACTCCACGTGCGGCTTGATGTTGGATATCCCGCTTGAAAGGGGGTCTAGGAAGACGGAGACGTTGGGCCGTGGGGAGTTGTACAGGTCGTTGATCAGTTTGTTCGTCAGGAACTGCGTCGCGTCGAGGTGTGTTGGGTCTTGAAGCATGTTGACTGAGAAGATGCCTCGACTCGCTGTGGTCTTGTTGGTCGCGGCGGTGCCCAGCATCTCCTGCACCTCGCTCGTGTCCCATCTCCTAGCCTGGGGATCCCACGACACCCACGGCTCTTTCAGGTCCCTATCGCTGGATAGTTTGACGTCGGCCATGTTGAACGCGAGCTGCTGGAAGCACGCCGTTACATCCAGCCTCATCACTCCGTTGTCAAGTCTCTTTCCTTGGGGATCCCATCCCCCTATGCTGCGTTCGTGCGTGATCCACTCCCCATCTGTAAACGACACTGTTCCGAGCGGGAACCTATTACTGAGGACAGTATTCCCCGGTCCCCGCCAGAGATCGTGAGTGCCGTTGCTCCTAAAGAACAGAAAAGTCTGCGAATACGCAGCAACAGACTCATCAGAGACGGTAAAGTTTCGCGCGCTCGACCTCGCGTTCCGACCGTCGGGGAGACACAAGCTGCTCGCGAAACCTTGAGTTGCCTGCGCCTCGGCGTGCTGAAATTGGGGCAGCGAGCAGTTGAACGATGATGGGAAGCAACTCCCGCCGTCGCAGTTTTTCGGTAGTGAGAGCCCTGCTTGCTGGAACGTCGACTCCCATGAGATATTTCCCGAGGCGAAGAGGTAGAACGGCAGCGTGTCTGTATTCGGAGGCGGAATGATAGTGGACAGGGCGGCAGAGATCGACGGACGCACGCAGACGAAGCGCGACTCGAAGGTATACGCTTTGCCCTCGTATCCTCGTAGCGTAGCCAGCTCCGTCGTGGAGAGCGGGAGGAAGACCCTCTTCACGACCCCCGTGTCGGCGACGCCCAGCTCGCTCGGCGTAGAGTTCCTCTCTACCTGGGGCACTTCTCCAAAGGGAACGTAGGCTGTAGGCTGCGGGACCCAGTTGTTCATCTGCCGATTCAAGGAGATCACATCGCGACTCACGTGCAACCTCACAGACTTGGCAATCGAATCACCGACTAGCGGAGTAAGCTCGAGGTCAGAGACGAGCAACGTCGAGGAAAACTGCACGGCAACGGTCGCCAGAAGCAACACGACCGCCAGTACCGCCTGGGCAGCTGACCTCCGGACGGACGTCAGCAACAGCCATGACAGCCGAAGCGGGCCGTCGTTAGCGCAGCGGATGACGGATAGCTCAGCGGCGCGATGCAAAGGGACGCCGTGCCCCTCGAGCACGAGACCGGCGATGAGGCTCGTGTAGATGGACGACTGGGCGGTAACAGCGACGCGGAGGATGACGGTTGATAAGGTGACGGCTTGGGTTATGTGCTGGTTCAGTACGACCCATCGCCAGGCCTTCGTGGCGTGTCTGCCGTCTTCAGGGCCCTCGCCTGACCAGAGGAAGACTAGGAAGCCGAGGACAGCGAGGATGATGGCTGTGCCTCCGCCGATGATGGAGAGGCCCCATATTCCGAGGCCATGTTGGAGGCGGTGCATGTAGCCCTCGCTGCCTCCGTTAGCCTCATTCACTTCGGGGGTGAACTTGGACTTTGGAGACTTGGCGAAGGTCATGATGTATGTCGAGAACAGAGTATCAATATCCCCAGAACCATACCGGAGTGGGCTGAAAGACAAAATGAGATGCTCGGACAGCAACCTGGGAAGATCGGCCACAGGGTTGAATACGGGCCTCCAACGGGCTTTTACATCGACCCAAACTCATAAACGATGTGATTCTTCAATCTCAACCTGGCGGGGGATGACAGACAAGGTCTCTGTTGGATAAACAGGTAAAGCAAATAACAGATCTGGGGTCAAATACGATACATCGTAGGGTCTTCTTGCGGTGGTTGCTGATTCTTCTTGTATTCACGAGAATAGCTCTAAGTCGGGCGGTATGCTTAACGGACCTATGTCCGAAGTATGTACCGCTGACACCAGCAGTCACGTGATTTAGTCACGTGATATCCGGTTGATCCTCGGCCGTAGGGGCCGAGGGCCGTGGCCGGTGCCATTGCAGCTATTCCGACAGTCTCATCTCATCTCGCCATCACTCGGGGCGAGAAAACATGCATATTCCAAAACCGCCAGCACTCCAGACGACAGGGCAGCATTTTTGACAAATCTGCCTTGCCCTTCCTTATCTACTGCCCGCCAGACGAATACGGTCCCGGAGCCGGTGTTGGTTGCTGCTCGCCCGCCAGAATTTGAGTTGTTTGCTATGCGAAATCCCCTCCTGCTGCACCTTATTTGCGCCGGCGCGATCGATCAAACGTCAGGTAGGAACCATCCCGCCCGTCGCGCGGACGTGCGCCGGGTGACGGGCAGGGGTATCTCCGGCACACGACGTCGCAGAGGGGGACGGCGAAGCTCGCGATGCTGGCGTCGATCCTACGCGAGCCGGGGGCTTTGGTGTATCTGGCGGCTTTAGCGAGTGAGGGGTTGATGTGACGGTTGGCGGGCTTGCGCTGGTGTGGGTAGATGGCTATGCATTGAGGTTGAGGTAAGTGAGGGCGTCGTGACCGTTGGTTTGGTCTCTCAGGTAAGCCAAGCGTTCCGTATTTGATCCAAAACACCCAGTGTGCTTAGTAGTTGATATTTGTTCGTCATCGTCCATGCTCCCTTTCCAAGACCAACCGAATACCAAGAACAGGAGGCGCGGCATATTAAGCACCGGATAACAGGGAAACCTGGTCAGGCGAAGCAGATGCAAGCAAGAACAGACGAAAAAAAATTAGAGGCAAATGGTTTTTAGACTTGGAGACTGTACCCCAACAACGCGGGGAAATAAGAAAAAGCCGCATCTTAACGGGCAGATTACTCGGAGCAAAACTCAACGCGATGCACACAATTGCACTGGGTGCGCGACCACGATTGACACCCAATAAAGCGAAGAAGGACAAAAATGAAGGTCGTACCCGGGTTCGAACCGGGGTTACCAGAATATTGGTACAATCAAAATCTGGAGTGATAACCACTACACTATACAACCGTAGTACATGCGAACAGGTGTGGATCCTGTTTGTGTGATTGGCCGAGTCTGTCAACCGGCCTATGTTCCCTTGAGTGCTGGGGCTGCTACATTGCACGCGCATATGTGGAGCCAAGAGAAGCCGTTGCAGACAGACGATCGGACTCTATTCCCGAAATTCGTTCAACCTCCGAGGGACGTCTCGGCCCAAGAGAGAAACTCAGAAAATTGCGTTGTTCCAGAATACAACTTCACCCTGCAACCGAATCCTTCCTTCGTCGGTTCTTTACTTTAAGCGGCCGCCCGCAGCGTCACGTTACTTTGAATCTGACAACCCTCCAAAGGTCCTTTTCCGTCCCTTCTCTTGGCAATCATTTCAACGTACACTGGTGCGTTTGTTTTTTCCCCCTTCCCGACAGATTTGAAGATGATGACTGTGCCGCGAAATAGGAAAAAAAAGACCCGACCCGCCGGAAATCGCAATTTGACAAAATGCGCGCATCGCCTCGCCGTTTAATCTGTTTGGTGCGAATTTCCTACCCCATCTCGCAGCACACGATGCCATTCCGCAATATCATTCAGGGGGATGGTCGGTCTTGGCACTCTGCAATCCTCAAGGTGGCAGTGCGCCGACAGGATTCATGGATATCCGACTTTGAACCACGGACATCGTGTCCACAACGACCGGGCAGAGCCTCTGGGAAACTCCAGTCTTACGACTCTACGCGGTCAAGAAGGCAAGGATAGGCACAGAAACGACGCAGAACTACCGGTGGAAATGACTCGGGCATCTCCATCCACGGCCTTTAAGAGACGCCCGCCAGCTCGGAATATCCCTGGCTGCTGCCGAACTCTATCGCCGTAGTCCCAGAGCAAGTCCCATGGTAACCGGGAAACAATCAAACAGAGTTTCTGCATCTTGATTGGGGGGTTGAATTGCCTTTCCCCCTTCCCCTTCCCCTGGGCCCTCTGATACAACCCAACTTGAACCTAAGCCAAGATTCCATGTGATTGATGGCAGTTCATCCAGTTTCCGGCGGTGCCGGTATTACAGTCCGAACCACAAACGTGGACCCGGATGCCTCCGCTTCGGTGCAAAATCCCCGGTGGGAGATGCTACTTTCCATTGCCAAGACGCCGTTGATGCTGTTGCTGATGATGAGAGGAACCAAGGGGCTATATCAGATATTATAAAGGGAAGCTCACATCGCTCGCAAGACACCAGATCTCGTCTCAGCCAGACAGAGCTCTCCAACTCGTCGGCATTCCAACTCCAGTCTCTCTTTTCCAACGACCTCTACCATCATGGTCCGCCTCTCCAGCCTCGCCGCCTTCGCCGCGGCGTCCCTGGCGCCCCTCGCGGCCGCCCAGGACCTCGAGACCTGCCTCGAGACGGCCGGCCTCATCACCTCCTTCCCCGAGACCAACGCCTCGTTCCCCAACGACGTGCGCTCCTGGCAGCGCCGCATGACCCCGACCCCGGCCGGCGTCGCCTGGCCCCGGACCACCCCGGAGGTCGCCGCAGCCCTCGCCTGCGCCCGCGAGGCTAAGGTCCTTGTCGCCGCCCGCGACGGAGGGCACTGCTACGGCTCCTACTCCCTCCCGGAGGGCGGCCTCACCCTCAACATGACCAACTTCCAGAACGTCAGCTACGACGACGCCTCGGGCCTGCTCACCTACGGCGGCGGCGCCCTCGTCAGCCCCGTCGTCAGCTGGCTGTGGAAGGAGCACGGCGCTCGCTTCCCCCACGTCCGCGCCAACATGGTCGGCCTCGTCGGCTCCTCCATCGGCGGCGGCTTCGGCTCGCTGTCCCGCATCCTCGGCACCCCGATGGACTACCTCGAGGGCGCCACGTACATGCTCTACAACGGGACTATTGCGGAGTGCTCCCGCACCAAGAACCCGGACCTCTTCTGGGCCCTCCAGGGCGCGGGCTCCTCCTACGGCGTCATCCTGAGCCTCACCACCAAGACCTGGAAGCCCACCTTCCCCAAGGCCATCGACTACACCATCACCCTCAACGACACCTCCCTCGCCGCGGGCGTCGACGCCCTCCTCGCCATCCAGGACCACGTCCTGACGGGCGCCTGGCCCGACGAGCTCACCCTCCGCTGGTCCCTCACCGCCCCGCCCTTCACCGGCTCCGGCTTCTACTGGGGTAACCCGGACGACTTCGACGCGCTCATGGCGCCGCTGATCGCCAAGCTGCCCGCCGGCACCAACCTGACTCGCAACGTCAACGACTTCTGGGCCGTCGAGAACGTCGCCACCCCCTCCGTCGACATCCCCGTCGACACCTTCCCCCCGCGCAGCTTCTACCTCCAGGCCCTCGTCCTCCGCGCCGGCCAGCCCTTCACCAAGGCCTCCGCCACCGCGCTCTACCAGCACACCACCTTCGCCTTCAACCGCACCGACATGACCAAGTTCGGCTTCATCGACCTCTGGGGCGGCGCGCCAACCCGCGCCCTCAAGGACGAGGACACTTCCTTCGCGCACGCCGACAGCCTCTGGCTGATCCGCTGGGAGGGCCGCCTCGCCACGGGGCTCACGCAGTTCCCCGCCGACGGACTCAAGTACATGCAGGACGGCTTCGAGCCCTTCCGCCAGCAGCTCCGCGACGAGGGCGTGCCGCTGCGCGGCTTCGTCAACTACCGCGACACGGCGCTCTCCGTCGACCAGTGGAGCGAGCGGCTGTACGCCGGCAACTACGCCAAGCTGCAGCAGCTCAAGACGGTGTACGACCCGGAGGGCATGTTCACCGCGCACCCGCAGAGTATTCCCTTGCCCGGGCAGCAGCCCCCCGCCGCCGTCAACTGAGAGATTTAGGTTTCGGAGGCTTTTTTTATGTTTTTGGAAGAGTTGGGCTTGTATATACTTTTGAGAGGTTGGACTACTTTGAGTCTCTTCCTAGAACATAGCGTTTGCTCTGTGTGAGTCATCTTTTATATGCGATTGAATTCTTTGTCATGTCATGAAATATGCTCGCAAACCGCTTCTAAACCCGTGATGAAGTCTAGCCATATCAAGCCTTCAAACGTCTTCCACCCAGTATCCTCGCGGTCGCCTTCTTGGCCGCATTCATCGCAATCTGGTATACACTATCACCAACGTCGATCCTCGCCACGCCAATCTCAGCAAGCTCCCTCGTCGTCAGCGCATCCTCCCCGTCTTTCAACCTCACCCCAACTCTCCCACCTAGCTCCCGGACGAGCACCTCGATCTCCTCCCTTCTCAGCCCGCGCCCTGGCCCGCTAGCATACGTCACCGTCGTGGCGCCGAACTCGAGGTACATCCTCCCCCGCCGCACCGCCTCCGCCAGCACCGCCGCGTCGTCCGCGCCGCACCACGGGTCCATCAGGTCCGACCGGAACACGTCTCACCGCGCGTTGACGACGAAGTCGGGTATCTCCCGGTTCGACCCCTGGCCCCCCTTGATCGCCGCGCGGATCCGGAACGTCTGCCTCTCCGCGTCGAGCAGCACCCCCAGCGCGCTGTCCCCGATCTCGACCCCCACGGCGCCGTGCACCATGCTGTCGCTGACCAAGTACCCGAGCTGGTCCCCGTAGCCGTCCCGGACGTCGACGACCAACGGCAGGCCCGACGCCACGACTGCCTCGGAGATCCGCTCCAAGGCCTCCAGGATGTGGTCCTCCTCCAGCTCCTCGATCTCGAGGCCCAGCGCCGCGGCCATGGCCGGGGCCGAGGTTGCGAGGGCCTTGACCGGCTTCTCCGAGGCCGTGTTGAGGGAGAGCACGGCGTTGAGGGAGGCGAGGTTCCAGATGCTGGGGACGATGACCGGCGACCCCGGTCTGTGGAGCCGCTTCAGCTCACGGGCTACTATGTTGTCGTCCCTCCATACCCTTGCCATTTTACCGAGGAATGATGGAAAAGGTGTTGTGTGGGTTTGGAGACTCGTGTGTTGGGACACTGAAAGCACCGGTTGCTTGGTTTGAGTTTTTGCTGTCCGGGTTGCTGGGTCCTGTCAAGTGTCTATCTGGCTGGGCCCTTCCCCACATCCCGGATCAATCAGATCAATAGGATCCTTTTTGGCACAACTAGCTACCTATACACTGCACGATGAGAGCAATAGAGTATGAAGTTCTCGTTTGGGCAACCAACTAAGAGACAATTAAATTTCAACAAAGAATCAACTGGTATAAAACACTTCAAAGTTGTCGGGCAGATATAAGAAACCCCGGGGAATCCCCCATACCCGTCACCAAACACATAAGGCCGGTCCCTGTCTTCCTGGCAACTACCTACCAGAGTCTTTTTTTTCAAGGCTTATATCACACTACACTACAAAACGGATAAAAGAATAGAGACATAGCAACAAATTTTAGCATCAAAATATATTTACAGCTCAATCTCGACTGAGTCTTTTTCAAAAATCGAGAAACTCCCAAGGTTGAAGAATCACTTTCTAGTACTTATCTATCGACGGCGTAGCTGACCAAGTCGGGTGACCTCACGAGCTTTGCTATTGTTGCGGATACCTACCTTTCTGCGGTCGCAGTAAGTCCACTACGGTCCGTCATAGTAGTTTAATTATGACGCCAATTACTGCCGGGCACAGCGGCTCGCTCAGTTGTAGTACCTGAATTCACTGCGGTTCTAGTAGTGTTGTTGCGGTACTTGGATTGTGCTGGTCACTCCAACCTGCAAAAGGTAGAGTGTATCCGCCATAATAGCCAACGATATTCGCCCCAATGGCAAACTCAACCTCGATTCCAGTGTGCCTAGCCAGACCAATAGCCGCAAAGTTGCCGTCGCAGTTCACAACATCAAACAATCCTTTCAACAACTCGACGCAGTACCAGAGTCGCCGACAGTCCAACACAGACGTCTCGACCTCTTCCAGCAAGTCGCGCGCCAAGTCCTCAAACAAGAACCGCACGCCGCCCATTCCCATCAAAGTCACAACACAGCCCCCGGTAATACGTGCCCCAGCTCAAACAAACACCCGCACCATTTGAACGCAGCGCAGTCAAGAGACTATAGCAGGTGGAGAATCTCATCATGGGCATCCGGTTACACGTTCAGTTGCGCGCACCAGCATGGAAGACCCGTCTTATGGCAGGCTGTCATCTGGAACCTGTGTCCAGCGGCGAGCAAGTGTGACATCACCAAAGAGCCGGGAAGACTTCAACTACAGAAACTTCGTTCCAATGACAACTGCCACAGCACAAGTATTCGGTGTTTGATAACTGTAGACAACTACGGGTATCCACTTCACAGTGCCTCCTTCTAGAATGCAGTTACACAACGCCCCTTTGAATGCTCGCTCACGAGGAAGATGCCAGAGAGAGGAAAATATGTACGTCAAAACTCCGCCCACCAACCTCACCGCGGACCGCCCGCGCCGCCGCTAACGGCCCACTTCTCGACCAACGCCCAGAGCTCTGCTCCGCTGTTCTCGCTAGGCCCCGTGACGCTCTTGTCGTCCTCCAGGAGCAGCGCCTTGATCTCCTCCCGGTAGGGCACCGCGTAGCTGGGCGGCTTCGTCTCGCTCTCCTCGCCGGCGAGCTTCACCCAGGGGTCGAGGTACGGCCTCGCGGCGGCCGGAATGTCCTGTTTCATCGCCCACGCCATGGCCTGGGCGGCCTGCAGTAGGTAGACGGACATCTTGACGACGCGCGCGCAGAGGCCGCTCATCATGCAGAGGCGCGTGAAGAGGTCGTGTGTTGCGGCATGCTTGTCGTTGAGGAACGGGATGAGGTTCTGCATCGTGACGAAGAGCTGACGGGTGATATATGAGCTGATGCGGTACCCTCTGAGATATGACTCGGTGAGAGTGGTGTCGGATATGCAGTGCTGGAGGATGAGCGGTTTTACTGTTGTCGTGGTGTCGGTGAAGGGGGTGTCGAACAGCGTCGAGGGATGTAACGATTGCAGCAGCGAGTATGCGACTTCGTTCTCGTGCATCCTGGAAGGAGTCAATAGGGGGTTATCAAGCTTGGCCAGGTTTGCTAGATAAATCTCACCTTAGGAAAGCAGTGGGCGGAGTGAGGTTGTATTCCACCTTGAATCGTTTGGGGAGATCCGCCCTGAACTGCTGCAGCTTGCAGTATAGCCGCTTTCTTTCCTTGATGTCCTCAGGGGTGCCTTTGATGTTGGTCCCCGAAGTGAGATATTGCATAATTTCGTACTGTAAAACGGCCAGGTTGCAGTTGACCGTCGCCATCCCCGGTACGAGAGGCATCTGGGTTTTTAGGTCGACAAACGGTCGGCCAAGCACATCTTCATTGCCCTTGAGACTCAAAGCATCCCTCCCTTCGTCGTCGAATAGCATGGGTATTGATGGCGGCGGTATGTTCGAGACCTGGAAGTAGAAATACGAGATGCGACTGCGCAGTATCATTAGCGTCTAACTTGGTGACTCGCTGGGGGCGACGACTTCGCGAGACCCACCTCTCGATCAGGAAGATGGCCCAGATGGCGCGAGAAAGCGACAAACGCTCCGTGGCATCTTCTGGGGTGTCTTCCTTGAGGAGGGCAAACTTCTTCTCGGGCTTCAGGCGTTTGTAGCGCTCCCAAGCCATGTACCGGTACATTTTTGCGCTGTGCTCGTCTCCAGCGATGCTCGCTGACATGTCTAAGATGATTAGGGCGATGACTGTAGGCAACGTCGCGCGGCCCTGGCTCTTCTCGACCAGCTGCATGACTTCCTCTCTAAAGCGCTTCGCCAAGTCCTGGCCGGTAATGGAACCAAATTGCCTGGCACGATCGACAAACGGCTTGCACCGGGCTCGATCAGCCACAAAGAACACGGCACAAAGGAAATAGACGCGAGGAAAGTTCGACACAAGGAAGGGGAGAAGACTCACAGCCCTGAGGGCGCAGATGGCGTTGACGAGGATGGGCGAACACCACTTTGCGCGCTTGACGTTGGCGGCCCTCATGTCGGCGAGGAATAGGTCGGGCTCGATGGCGGGGAAAGCGCCGGCATTCTCCCAGCTGAAGAAATCGGTAATAAGCTCGGACACGAGCCCGTCGTCTGCAATGGCTGTCCACGGCTTCGCGGGAACGCGGATCAGACTATGTTCCATGGCCTTGTCGTTGAGCTTGGCTAACCTTGAATCGTGGACGCGGTCGCTCGCCGCGGGCGAGGGCAGCAGGATCTCCGCCTGGCGGATCGACTCCAAGACCCTGAGGGGGTCGCCCGAGACCCTGATGCGGCGGAAGATCTCTTGAGCCTCGTCTTCGGTCTTGCTGCAGACCATGCGGAAGAGGTCGCGGTACTGAGCGTTCTCGTTCTCGAGGACGCTCGCCTTGCGCTTGAGGGCGAGGCTCACCGTCTCGCCCTGGTTGGCCTCGTAATGGCAGTCGACGCCGCGCTTGGCGCAGTGCTGGCACTTCGGCCTGTTTCCGTCACACTGGAGATATGGTCAGCCTGTATTTGTCTGGGGCGGTCCAGGGGGGGTGTGAAGGGCTCTGGAAGGGCTCCCACCTTGGCCTTTCTTCTCCTGCAGTTATCGCAAGCGACGGCAATGACCTGTCGCTTCGAAGCGGCACGCGGCTTGGCCTCCCCGGACGAGTCAGCGCTCTGGCTCCTGCTGGCAACGTCGGTGTCCTTCCCGGGGCTACTCTCGCTCGAAGAGTCGGGAGCTCCATGACCGGGGTTAATCTGACTCTCTGAGGAGCCGGGGATAGACGCCGCAGCACCCGGAGCGGGCAGGATAACGCGACGACGCTTCGGAGGGAGAGACATATGAGACAACAAGTGACGGGACGAAGCTTCGCCGTTTGCCTGGGCTTGGGCTTGGGGCTCGGGCTTTCTTGGATGACGGCGGAGTGGTTGGGGGGAACTTTGGATCGAAGTGTAGTGAGTGATTCGTGAAGGCCTTCAGGTCTTCAGGGCGACCCAATCGTCGCTCGATCTCGATCTCCAGCCCGGTGGGACCCCTGCCAACCCACCACGTGGGGCTGTCGGAGCAATGCTCCTATTGGCTGCGGCGAGACCTCCGACCAATAGGAGGCCGTCGGAGCGTGCTCCTGCCAGTTTGATGACGCCCCTCCTGCCCCAAGGGTAAGAAGGTGCCGTGCAGACAACCTACAGGGCGCACACGCATAGAGGAGCAAGAAGGGGGGGAACACGAGAAAATCACGACAATGTGAAGCAATAATGATGAAGAAAAAAAACAGTAGCGAATGATTTTCAGTGATTCAAATGCCCCGAGATGGGTTGCACTTTCCCATTCGGTAGGGTACCTCGGTACCTTACCTCGGAGCTCGGCCTGGGCCCCGTCTCTTGCCATTCGTCCGAGGAGCATGTGGCTGTCTGAGGCGACTCTCACTAGCCACCGCGTGCGCTCATCTAGACTCGATGCGGAAGGACAAGCCAACATCTGATCTGTACCTGCCGTTTTGTCTCGGTTGTTGGGGAATGATTAAAATCTGCCAAGCAGCCGTCGGTTTGGTAGTACGTCCAAGTACGTAGTTACAAGGCACCTGTACTTGACTTCCATCTCAAGAGACTTCATTCTCTGACCAAAGTCCTTTCATCGTAGGTATTCTCCGCTGAAGCCAAGCACTGCCCCACAAGTGCAGCACAACCAGGCTGAACCCTAAGTCGGACGTTCATGTAGGTACTCTGCAGCTTGGTTGGGCACTCGTGCGTCATGCCTGATGATGAGAGTCCAGACTGATGGTATTGAGTTGCTTTCCTGTGATCTTGTCAACACAGACACCTACCTACCAAGGGCTTTTTCAACCTTGTAAGACTGGATACTTTTAAACACAATCAAATCTCCGCTGATGTCTGCCCCTCTAGGCCCTGGCAGCTGTGTTTTGTGACTTCTCCAGGAGTCCAGTGGGAAATTAGCAATTCTGAGCAAACCACACCCCCGGTTTGTGACGCCGATGTATCAAGCGGAGATTATGAGTAACTAAGCAACATCAACGAAGCACTAACAGGACTCCATCAGGGTGGACGGGTCACGATTTTTGTCCTCGAGAGTTTTGGTCTAGTATTAGAAGGCCTCTATGTAAATTGTAAGCCTGCGTCCCTGGGAAGCATGTACGCCCCCATTTAGATCGTTTTTGGACGAAGCTAACGATTGGCAGGTTGCCTCTGTCAAAGACTTTGCTAATTTACCCAAAGGGAAAGGCGAAACCTACTACGGGAATCTGTACTGTTTTACAGAGGAAGATGACCCGGCAAGAGAGATTGCTCCCGGAATCGGATGTGTCTGGAAGACTGGATACATCAAATTGAGCTCAAGCTCCTTGAACGCCGCGACTGTCTGGCAGACAAGCCAAAGTCGCAACCAAAGCCTGGCGCGAGAGACTGTATCCTGCGTCTTTTCCCCTGACTAATAAACACTCACTTGCCGCGGAGGAAAACTGTTCTTTGACAGAAGTCGCACATCTCGAAGGCAGGTCGAATCCGACAACGCCGTTGCCAACGTTCTGGCGGCCTACGTCGAGGTCGATGCTATGATGACGTTGGGCACCGTCCTCCAAAGACGAGGACCCCCTCAGCAATGGAGTTCTTTCGACAACAGAGAGAGACAGACAACCATTGGCTGTCAATAACCAAAGCTCTCTTTTTGACACATTACATGCGATAATGGACGACAGCGGTGGCTTAAATGTGCAAGTAGCTGCCATCATTATGACAGAATATTGTCTGGATCTGCATCCGGCCGAATAAGACTCGGCGGAATATCGTAGGGGAGGAGTGGCAACCCTGGCAGGTGTTACTCAGATGCGAAAGCTTAGTCTCCGAAGCTGTACACGTAGGAAGGGTCATTCTGTTGGTCTAGTCACCGTTGACGGGGCTTCGCGATGTCATGGCAATTCACATCTCCTAAAGGCAGCGCAGAGAAATGAAAAACACAGTTTAGGAAAGGCGAAGCAAAATTGCGACGAATTTTCGAACACGTTGCGAAGGTCCATCTGCAAATCGATGTTTTCCTCTGGGAGATTCCGCTTCCTTATTTTGATTAACTCGCGCCTTGGCAGTTGTCATCCATAAGACTGGAGCCCACAGTATATCGAATGCTTCCCTCGCATAATGTCTTCAACCTGAAGTTGCGAGCAAGGTTTTTCGAGAGCGTGCAGCATGTACCAACTCGAAAGATCCTGTGGGAATGATTAAACCTAGGCATTCCTACAATCGAAACAATTGAGTAGCGATTATATAGAGATCAACTTCGGGTTAGTTTCAAAATAGATTGAGCATAAGACTTGCGGCATTGTCATGCTCTCGCCTTCATTCGCGCACTTCCATCCCACATGTTATCTACTTAGCAGACAATCATCGCTGGCAGTTAGATCCATCATGTCCTGAGGCATTGTTATCCTCGGCAAACAACATACTCGAAACATTTCTAGCCTCCGTTGATCCGGCCGAGCCCTAAATGTCTCAGTCCTCGGATCATTTGTGTCTTACCCCCCGCCACCCGCTTTGCAGTAGCTCCTCGTCCTTGCAACAACTCCACGAATAGCCACGCGCTTAGGTATTACCCCCTAGCCCTCGTCGTTCGTCCAGACCTCAGGCCACCGCCAGGCGGTCTGCGGCTCGGCGGAGTCCAGACCGAAAGCGCGCGCAACGGCTCCAATGCCCCCTCCTCCGAAGGGATCGAGACCCTCAGCCACGTGCGCGGACCTAGCATCGTTCCTGTGCGGCTACGCCGACGTCCGTGGCCCAGACGCCGCGGCAGTCATCTCACTCTACCGACTTCTGAACCCAGGGTCTGTCCCTGTAGCAACGGCCAATGGGACCGACTTCCCCGCGCGAGCGAGGCTTGGGGGAACTCAACGTTGTTCGACGAGGCGTCAGCCAAGCCACAGCGAAGCTACCTACCCGGCCATTCCAGAGGACCGGAGAGCTGTCCTGCGTCCGGCGGTCGGCAGAGGGCAGAGACATAGTCCCTCGGCGCTGCCATCCTGTCATCTGACGCCTTTCTTTCTCATCCCATCCCGTCTCATCTCTTGCTCCGGGCCTCTGGCTCGCGACCTGCCCCCGCTCCAAACAAGCAAAAGCCAAAATGCCGCGCTTGAAGGGCTATACCAAGATTAATAACCCGGCTGATAAGAGGGGTTCGCGCGGAGAGTGCGGTAAAACCAACTTGCTTTCGGAACACGTAGAGATGGGGTAGAAGGCTGCTCGCTCCCCATTCCAAATTCTCCGGTCCGGCAATCCCCCAATCCTCCGCCAAGGGCAGGGAAAACGCAGTATCAAGGGTTCAGAATCTGACGATGGGGCCATGCACCCCTTGCTTTTTACTTTTCTAGCTGGACTTGGCTCTGCCGACTTTTCAAGTCCCTTCAGCCATGCATCCCATCCGGTGGGAGGGAGCTGGATATGCAAAGAACCTTCCGTCGCGAACCCGGTCTTTGCCACGGTTCATGGTTCCCTGCGACCGCAAGGAAGAAGTCTATATAAATCTTGCCCCGGGTCCCTCAAGGACGAGGAAGGCTATCTGTCGTAGCACCGGAGCTTCTCCTGAGCAAACTTTCGCCGTCACTTAGGCGAACATCGCCATTTTCACATCAGCCAAGCAGTCGTAAGAGATGATGTTCCTCCGATCGTTTGCCGGCGCGCTGCTGCTGCTGCTCGCGTCCGGAGTGTCGGCCTGCCCGGGCCACGAGAACTACCACGCCATGGGCACGCGGAAGCGGCAGGCCGCCCCGGCGCCTCCAAAGCCAGCGGACTGGGCATACGAGGCCTCGTTCAACTGGGGCCGCATCAACCCGAGTAGGTAACGACTCAATGTCCAAAGAGCTCAAAGAAGAGAGCCAGTGCTAACCCCAATTCTTCAGACTACAGCCTCTGCCAGACGGGGACGCAACAGTCCCCGATCGCGCTGAGCCTCAACAACGGCCTCGCGCTCAACCATATCATCCGCTTCAACTACCCGAACCGCACGGTCGGCAACTTCTACAACTGGAACTACGGCCCGGCCTTCACCGTGACGCACCCGGAGGGCGTCGTCACGGGCAACCCGTCCTTCACCTACGACGGCATGACGGTGTACCTCACAGGGTGGCACATCCACTCGCCCGCGGACCACTCGGTCGGCGGCGCCCGGTCCAAGGCGGAGCTGCACCTGGTGCACGCCGACGACGAGGGCCACGAGAAGGCCGTGCTGGCGATCCGGCTCGACCCGGGGAACGCGAACAACACCTTCTTCAACCAGCTGCCGCGCATGATCGGGTTCAACGAGGCCGGCGTGCAGCAGGAGATCGCCATCGACCTGATGCCCGCGCTGGACAGCGTGCTGCTGTTCAACGAGTTTTGGACGTACCAGGGAAGCCTGACGAGCCCGCCCTGCCACGAGGGGATCCGCTGGTTCGTTGCGCGGCAGACGCTGTTTACTGGGGTCGAGCAGATGAGGGATATTCTGGGCGCGAGCACGTACAGCGCAAGGGCGGAGCAGGAGGTTTGGCAGCACCGCATCAACGAGTAGGAATGGGTTGCTTGTGGTTGTTGGTGGTGTTGCAGGAGGCTGAGTCCGGGAAAGACGCGGCGATAACAGCGGGGTTGCGTACAGTTACGTGATGGCATTTTGCCCGCAGATCTGGCTTGGTGTCCTCGCAATGTCTTCTCAGCGTGAAAGTTGTCGATAGCATTTGATACCATGTAGACTTCTATCATTCAGAGATGAAACAAGTTGATCTCAAAACAGGTTCTCCCCACGAAAACGTGAGGTCAATTTGAGCTTAATTGATTTCGTCGTGCTAAAAAGCCTTCTTCTCCGCCCACGTTAGCGGAAACGGATTGAATGACTAGCATACACGGAAATGCGGACTAGTCCTTCTCCTCCCCCTGAACGGCCCACCTCCGCTGACTCTCTCCAGAACTGCGGCTGATCTTTCACTTGACTTCAGAGCGAGGAAGAGTCTGAGAGAGAGAGCGGGTGGGGGGGGGGGGGGGGGGGGGGGTGTTGTCGTGGGGATCAGCTGCCGGGTCATGAGTCGCGGCGGCCCCGATAATCATCTCGACTCTTTCTCGCCATTTTCTTCCGCAACGCCAAGACTCGTCCTGAATTTTCTTTTGCTCCCGAGTCTTCTGCCCAGCCCCAGTCACACCACTCCTCTCGAGGTGGTCTGCTTTCCCAACTCAAACCTTTTTCTAGTTGCTGCTCAGCCCGGGTGTTCGTCTTCGCGGCAGGGTTGAGCCTCGTAACCATCAGGCTTACTTTGACGGGTCGTCGTGCCCAAGTTTGCCAGCTGGCAATCGCAGTCAGTAAAGAGCCAAAAAAGCTTGCGTGTTCGTGTCCCTCCTGCTATGGTAGTCGATGACAACCCTCCGTCCAACAAATCCGAACGACTTCCCAACGACCGAATGCGGACTGACGTTTCTTGTTTCACATGTAGACCAGGCCGGCCGCCGATTGGACGCGTCTCGGAGGAACAGGAAGCTCTCCCGTTGGGCGGTCGATCACCTCACTGGTTTGGTGTAAGCAACACCAGCACAGCCCTGCTCCGGCGCAATCGACCGTGGCTGAGATCCCGGACCGGGGTTGCTTGGCCGCTGCCACGAACCACTGCCGTTGGTCCGTTCTCTGGTCAAGGTCTCCGCCCTTGACTTGGCCGGGATGCAGCTCTATATATTTAGCCCTGCCCAGCAATGATAGCCCCATTACGTGATGGACCTCTTTCTCTCTTTCGCTCTCTGTGTCTCTCAATCTCTGTCTGTCTCTTACGCTCTCTGTGGAGACTCTTGATAACGCAGATTTTTCGGCCGGATGGGCGTTGGAAAAAGGCGGACGATGATCGCGGAACGTGACGGACTGTTCGCTGACGTGACGTATGTCGGACAAGTCGTCCGTCGATATTGGCAACTGATTGGTAGTCCGTAGACATGGTAGACAGAGCCGAGGGCCGCGTGGACCTCCTCCGCTTCATCTTGGCCCCTGGCGATCGCAAGGCGGGTGTAGTTATCCCCCTCCCATCCGCCCCTCCCAAAACGTCACTTTATCCGCGCGTAATCTCCCGCGACCACAAATGTGAGCGATTCCGCTCTCCTCCCACAAGCCCGTCTCGCGTGAGATTCTTGATCCCTCCACCCCCAGGTGAAAAGGCTTGATCCGCATAAACCAACGCGGCCTCAAAGAACCATCGATCCCCCTTGACCGCGCGAAGAACCCGAATGCGTCCCGAATCCGCCTCCGCCCTCGGGCTGCTGCTCGCGGCGGGCCTCTTCGCCTCGTCGGCCGCGGCCCGGCCCTCGGACGTCCGGGCCCGGTCGCAGCAGCTCCGCCGCCGCCAGGACGCCCAGGACTGCCTCGAGGACCTCGAGGACATCCTCGACGACGCGCCCACCACCTCGCTCTGGCCCGCCACCGCCTGCGACTTCACCTCCACCCTTTCCGGCGCCGAGCTGACCTCCAACTACGCCTCCTTCCGCAGCCGCATGTCCTCGTGGTACAACAACGACCTCGACGACATCTCCAAGGTCGAGCGCAGCTGCACACAGTACGCTTCCGTGTTCAGCCAGATCCGGTACTGCTACGTGACGGGGCCCTTCCCGACGACGGCGGGCCCGACGACTGCGAGCGCGACGCCGACGACGGCTGCTGCGACTACCACGAGCGCGGGCTCGTCGACGGCGAGTAGGACTTCGACGGGCGCGTCGAGCACATCTACGACGAGCGGCACCGCTGCGCCGAACCCGGACGACGGCGGCGGCCTGGACTCGGGGGCCAAGGCCGGGCTTGCCATCGGCATCATCCTCGCCGTCGTGCTCATCCTCTTTATCTGCTGGAAGTTCTTCCAGCGCTACCGGTCCAGCAGAATGGACGAGGCCGCGGGCGCCGCCAAGCTGGGCGGCGACGTCGAGCCGCAGATGCACGCCGCGGCGGCGATCGGGGGAGCCGGCGCCGCCACTGCCGGGGCCGGGATGGCCGCCGCCGCCGCACGGACCAAGGTCGGACCGCCGGAGAACTCGGTGTACGCCTACAAGTCTGAGCTCAGCGGCGACCCGAGGCCGATGTCCGAGCTCGATCCCGCCGCGGCCGTCACGGCGCCGAGGACGACCGGCGTGCCCCCGCACGTGGCCGAGCTCGACCCCGACCCGCCGAGGGAGCTGAGCGAGCTGCCCGCCGACAACTACGACCCTACCGCGAACCGCTCGCCGCCGCCGGCGTACGTGTCCCCCTTGCCGGACGGCTCAAACCGCAACACGCTGGATACGGCCGTGTCGCCGCTGTCCCCGGACGCGAGCACGATGCAGCAGGCCCAGGGGCTGGGGATATTGACCGGCGGGGACGGCGCGCAGGGTCCCCAGGCTGCCGCTCCCGAGAACCAGGACGGCACGGTGCAGCAGGGATGGGGTAGAGGCTGGCTTCGTCGGGAATGAGAGAGATAATTCTCGGAGGCTGCTCGAAACGAGTGGACGAAAGCAAATGCATAACGACCTTAGAACGTTCCTTTCCGGCTTTCCTTTAGAGCAAGGCTTTAGCGCTGGCAGGAGGCGGCCTTTTTATGCCTGGAGACTACCACTCTTGAGGGGCACAGTTGAGTAATGGTTAAGGTAATCCCTATCTGGGTTGCCAATGTGGAAGTAGTGGAGGAAGATGGCATTAGATGATACCCTTCAGGTGGCTAGAATACTAGGCAAACGGCCATATTTGTGAAAGCTGTGATCTCTGTCGTTTCTAGAATTTGAAATCAACATGCCTTCTTTGCAATTGCCCACGGTAAGAGTATCCAGTTTGTACTGCTTAGAACGGTCTGGCAAGCACATGTTTCAGTCCTCAACTCAGGACCCCGTTCCCTAAGTAGTGAAGCCACGGTAGGAAGAGCTCCCACCCCAGAATAATATACTGTAATCAGCACGATTGGCTTGATCTCATGCTTGAACTCATGATCCAGCGATCCGTGCCGAGGCCGCGTTTTATCCCACCGGTCGGCGTCTAGGACAAATCCATATGAAGTTTAGCAACAACTAGTGGCAATACATTGTCAGATAGCCCGCTGGGCACGGAGAGGGGTACCTGCGCACTTGAGTACTTGGATGGCACGGTAGCGAAATTCAGAGAATGAGGCTATTCAATATTGACGTTATAAGTAACTGTTCACTTTTCAGATAGGCTGCTCATGATGCTTTCATCTCTCAATTCCACAGAAATCCACCATTTCTAGTCCAAAGTCCAGCTGGGTCATACCGCTTCTGTACTTGTCGCAAGAACTGCTGGTTCTCTGTACCGTAGCTGGCCTGCAAGGGTTGATCCAGGAGAGCGTAATTCATGTACCGCGGATTCGTCCGGTAGAACAACGCCCCCTCGGCAGACACGGCTCCTTCCACAGCGTTCGAGCTCGCTGTACCAGGTGCAAATGTCGCCGCCAGCTTATCCCCTTCCTTGCTGATACTTTCGGCAAACCCGAACATCTTGCCGTCGTTCGAGCTGTCGACCCAGGCGAGGGTGTAATCAATCCATGCGGCATCTCCTGCGTCTGGGTTAAGGCCCATCGCGTTCTTCACACCCGTGACTTTCTCTCCGGCACGCATCACAGCGGCAGGTACCGGCACGAGAGCCATGGAGAAGAGAAGATTCTGGTCGCCTGCAGCGGTGGCGTTGGCTTTGTCTCTGAAGTTTTGCCAGTGCTTCAGGTACAGATCAGCACCCTGAGGCGCCGCGATATTCGGGAAGGTGTGGCCGCCGATGAGCCAGCGCCTGATGGGAAGGTTGCCGTTGTTGTTCGACGCAACGAGAGCGGAGTAGCTCTGCGTGGCCGTGGTGTCGGCCATTGGCTTGGCTGCGTAGAAGGCAGCAAAGGGGTTCGCGTCGCCGCTGGGCGGGGAGGAGGCGTTGTAGAACACGTAGACGTTGAGGAACGCGAGTTGCTGGTTGGCGCCCCCTCCCATGCTGAGGTAGATGTGTGACTGAGGGTCGTACTTGGTGGAGAAAGCTTGCGTCGCGCTGAAGACTTCGCCGGCTTTGTCGATAGAGAACGTGAGGATGCCGCCCCAGATCTGGTTCGTTTGAGGATACGTCTTCAAAGTGAAGCGCGTCACGATGCCGAACTGGTTGCCGCCACCTTTGAGGGCGCGGAAGAGGTCCGGTTTGGAGGTCGCATTCGCGTTCACAATGGTGCCATCGGCAAGCACGACCTCGTAGTCCAGTGCGTTGTCGCATGCCAGCCCATGAAGGCCGCTGAAATGACTGAGGCCACCGCCGACGAGGAGACCGCCGACGCCGATCGAGGCGAACCTCCCCCCGACGACGGTAACCCCCTGCAGCTCGAGAGACTTGTACACGTCAACCCAGCGCGCGCCAGACCCCACGACGGCGTAACTCTTTTTGCCGACATTATCAACTCCGTTGATCAGGTCCATCGAGACCAAGACTCCGCCGTCGGTGCTGGACCAGCCCGGCCACGACCCATGGCCCCCGCTCTTGATAGCCAGGCGGACCGAGTCACCGCAAGACGACAGCACCTTGACGATGGAGGCAACTTGCTCGGCATCCTTCGGCCGTGTGATGCAGCGCGGGGTGAGGTTCCCGGCCGTGTCGCTCCAATAGCTATCCCGGACCGTCTGATATGCCGTAGAGTTTGGTGTTGCGAGCGCCTCGGCTGGCAACGTCGCAGCGAGAATCGAGCATGCCTCGGCCGACGTAGAGCAGACGTAGCCCTGGACTTGGGAAGGCGAGAAGAACAGCAGACCCGGCACCAGCGCCTTGCAGAGCTGTTTCGCGGAAACGACCTGCATTGTCAACGAGTATTTCGAGATGAGGGGACAAGCCTTCCACTTCGTACACGAGAGCGCGCCATTTGCTTTTTTACGTTGATTCAGTCCTATGTTTAACAGAGCTTGGTTATTGAGTAATTTCGGCTTTCTCGGGTACTACAAAAGTCTGCCGTGCACATGAACCGGGCACCAATGAACTATATTTTAAGCACTTATCAATATTTTATAAAGCAAGACGAACCCGACTCATTCGGATCACGCGTCTTATAGCGGCGGGTGATCTGACTGCACCCGAGCTAGGTATAGAGTGGATTTCCAGGCACCGCCTGAACAACATAGCGATAGATGCGCAGCCAACGCTCTAGCAAGAAGGAGCTTGCACGACCTCTCGCGCTACACACGTGGAACGTCGACCGCAACGAACCTTCCTGAACGGGACGAATGTCTTACAAGGGATAAAAATGTGCCTTAAGTGGATATAACCGGATTGATTCCTGCCAATATTTCGAGTATCGCAGGCAGTGTCTCGGTCTCTTGCTGACCTCCTTCTCGCTTTCTTGCTTACCGATACATCCACTTCACCTCAGATTCCCAAGTTCTTCACTTTACTTGCGACACGACATCCCATTGCTTACACCAGTAGTACTCTTCATCCGCAAAACGCCTCGTCACGATACGATTGGTCTATTTGGTAGCGTCGGCAGCGTCGTAGTCATGCTGACGGTTCGCGTCGACCGCTTACATTGGGACGGAGGATGCCGCCGGCCTACCCCATGCTTTTTTCCGAAGTCGCCGAGAGACCAGACTACTCCTCGTTCTCCGCCCGCTAGAACAGGCAGATGGCAAAGCTGCAGACGCACCCATTGGATTGAATTCTAGCAGATCTTTTCCTTCAGTTTTCAAAAAGCAACACCGAGGCGCCGAAGACAGTTCTGGAGAAACTTCTGGCCGCTGGTCCTGTCAATATCTCTGTGGAATGCGCAGCTTCTACAGGGCAAGACAACGACCTTTTGGCACACCATCTTTTGCCCAAGTGATTGGAAGGAGACGAAAGCGGTACTGGCTCAATAAGCCGCTTGTTATGAATGAGCTGCTGCCAAACGAGCAAATAGTAAGGCATGCCTCATGGCGGCGCGGCCGCGCAGCTTACCCAGATCGGCACCAAGATCGCCCACCAATCACAGCCGCAACTTCGGACATCTCCCTAGTGCGGATCTCTCTTTTATTGTGAAGGGAGTAGACGAGTAGTTTTATATAGACCCTGTTTTTTCATCCCCGACTTACTGCTACTATTAATATCTGTCTCTTCAAGAATTTGGCTCCGGAGACAGATGCTTCAAGTTTACAACAAACTTACCGCACCCAGTGTTCCTGCCTCCAGTTCCGGAGTGTTGACAAGTCCATATTTGTGCGGTCTAGCCTATTCCTCCAACCCAGAGCCTGTTCTGGCACGTTCGTTGACTATGCCGGAGCTGAAGGCGACAAAACCGTTTCTAAAATTGACACACGACTAAGTCCTATGAAATTTGCAACGGCAGAAACCAAAAGACTGCTATGAGGTTTCACTGACTCGGGAGAGATCTCAGCGACTTCTCCGACGAATCAAGCACTGCTTGATGGTTTGTACCCTGTATTGTTTGTCTCATAAGAACTTGGATGGTAGGCACTGAAAGCTGCTGAAAGTCCCAAGTCCTCAAGATGATGTACACACAACCTGAATATTGTGCAAGTCAGACAGCATGGCATTGGCTGCGCGTAATATGAAACTTGAATCGGGGGAAGAAGGCACTTGATATGCTGCCCTCAATCTGCCGCAGAGCGGGTCAAGGAATATTGACTGTTTCGCTGGTGTTCTTGGTACGTTCTAGCGCGGCTGGGTAGAAAAGCAGAGATGGCAATGCTTACCAGCCAAGACTGCACTTAAAGTCATGGTAAATAAGGAAAACAATTTTCCAGAAACCACCAGCATCAATCTGGAAAGATGTTCGCCTCGAGCCAGAACTCTGTGAGGGTCCATACGAAAGTCTCAGTTGCATCTCGAGTTCAAGTAAAAGTTTTCCGTAGGTACAACTAAGCTTGCAACTTGTATTTTGGAAGTCGGTATTAAAGCAGTCCACTCCGGGTCATAGAGATGCCAAAAGGTGATTCAACCTGAAGTCTGCTCGCTCCTTATACTGCAAGTCACCAAGAGGCTGCGCTCATGAGAGCTAAAGCCAGCCGATTGTTGCACTTGAGGAGCCAATCAGATCTTTTGAAGTTTGGGGCGGCACCGAGTTTATACCAGCGCCGAAGTCGACCACTCTCCACTTCCGTCAGCAAGGCACATCAACCCACAAGTAGCTGGTAATTCAGAGGTCAGTTACTACCACGCGGCACGTTAACCACTCTCCTGGCGAAAACTGAAATTTCTCTAGCCTTTCCTCGCTGGTGTCTATGAAATCGCACCTTGTCAAGCTCGCCAGACAAATGCAGGAGGGCCCGTATGGACGGGTTATCTGAACCCCCCCCCACTATTACCAAAGTCCCCAGCGACCAACGAACCGTCACCCGTTTTTGGAAGACCTCCAGGGATGATCTCAGAGTCCCTTGCTAGCTAAAACGGAAAAGCAGTAGCCGCCGGCAGGGAGCGACAAGACCTTGCAAAAGATGGGCTGCCGTTGGAAAACTGGGCGAGGTGCGGCTCGGCCCAACGGGTAACGGGAAGACGGGCCTGCCCATCTCTGCTCGGCCCTTTTCATCCGTGAGGGGGGACGTTTTGAAAAGCAGGAGAACCGGCGTACGAGATCAGTCCCATTTTGATAAATTTTTGTTTAAGTGGGCCGAGCCAAACGCAGCGCCGGAGGTTACCGTTATTTAAGACGATCTTCTTCTCTTTTCATCAGGCGCTCTCCAGTCTGCAGACCTCGAGAGCGGACACGGTAGTGACCTGTTCTCGGCGGTAGGGGGCTGCGGCACTCCCATCATTCACAGGTGCGCTTTCCGATTGTCCCTGCAGCTCTCGCAGAGCTCGTAGGTGCAGTATCCGACTCTAGTCCAGGGGGCAGGTCGTCGACCGGAAGACGCGAGTAAGAGCAGAATGCGACGGAACGATATGATTCGTCTCTTCGTGGACTCCTCCATGGGTCGGTGTCCGGCTCCCCGGTTCCCCGGGACGCGCTAGTGTTGGTCCGTTATTGTGGGCCCGGTTCTTCACGACCCCAGCCTCCCGGGGCCCGGGGCACCTGGAACACAACGACGTGCCATGACCCCCACCTGACTGACTCTTGGTCTGCCAAAGGGGTAAAGCAGCCGAAGAAATGAGGCCAATCGAGATGCGGCTGAGTCCTGGAGATAAATTAGAATGGACGGTAGTGGACGATCGACTTATTTTCCTCCGGAAATGGTACGGCGCCGCTGGATTCGTGTAGGTCGGGAAGGGACTTCGGTAGCGGAAAGGCCCGATGGCAATTCCGGCCCGCGCGCCGGTGTCACTCGTAAGATCACAATATGCGACAACCCAACTGCAACCATCGCCAGCGTTTTCCCGAAGCGCGTCGCAAAAAAGTCTATACTCCACGCGAGGTGTGAACCTCGTAGGTGACCGTGATGCCGCTCTCCGGCGCCTCCATCGCGCGCTGGCTCCTCCGGAAGTCTGGGCCCAGTATGCTCTCGTCCGACTCGTCGTCGCCCCTGATGTGCGGCTTGCCGCCGACGGCGTACGACTTGGTAAAGGAGCCGCCGAGGCCGAGCTTCTTGGACACGGGGTCACCCCCGCCGTCGGACGTTTCGCCGCCGTCCTTCCCCGGCCCCGGGTGCATCGTCGAGCCGCCAAAGGTCCTCAGCCCGTAGGACGCGCCCTCGCTCTGGTGGCGGTACTTGCTGGTGTCCCGGGAGGTCAGCTTGTCCAGGTAGCGCTTGTAGAGCGGCCGGGCGATGGGGATGCCGATGCAGACCATCGTCACGGCGATCTCGGCTGCGGACCAGACGATCAAGCCGACGGTGTCCTCTTGACAGGGTCAGCGGATGGTTAGGGAGGGAAGTCGAGGATGACGTACTGAGATAGTCTGAGCTCGAGAGCTGAGGAACCTCTATCGTTCGCTTGATGCCGCATGCTCCAGCGCTGTGTCGCTGTTAGCATGGAAATAGTGCAACAGACGCGGCTTTGCTTACAAAACTCCCAACGAAAGACTCGTCAGAATCACGATCTTTTCCCGCTTCTTCATCTGCAGACCCCAGATGAAGAACCATGGGAAGACCGCATAGAAGAAGTCAACGAGAACGCACAAGACTAGAAGGAGTTAGCAGCGCGTCCCGCAAGACACAAAGTGCTCATCCCGCCGGGAACTCACTGCAGAGCAGCATCGACACGGGCGTCGAGTCTATACTGCAGAACCCGCCCGGCACGCGGCGGTCCCACAGGTACCGGGGCGGCGTGCACTGCAGCCAGAAGACGAAGCACGTCGAGATGGACGCGCCCATGAGGCAGGCCATGGACACCCAGATGGCGATCTTGTGCCAGCGCGTGTTGACGAGGCGCAGCAGGAAGAGGCCGAGCGACCACTTGGCGACGGCCATGCCGACGACGGCGAAGGTCTGGCCGATGGCCTCGAAGAGGACCGCGCGGACGGCGTCGTCCGGGTTGGCGATGTCGGCCATGCTCTGGCCGAAGCCGTAGAGCGCGGATATCGTCGTGAAGAGCGAGTAGAAGACGAGGAACGCCTGTGCGAGAACTGGTGTCAGCGATGTCCTTCGGTCTTGTGTGTCCCGGGTCTGGGGGAGGGAGGCTTACGAAAGCCAGGACGTAGACGTGGTCGTCGATTCCGTACGACCTCACGATGAAGACGCGCGTGTAAATCCGCAGGACGACGAAGATGAGCGTCACTGCGGTGAGCGACCACATCACCGCGATGGCCCAAGGCCCCTTTCCCCCTATCGCCATTGCTTGGGTTTGTCTCGGCGTCGCGGTCTCGCGGGTGGATCGTGGATGGCGGTTCGGACTGGATGCTTTTTTTCTCGCTGGCGGGATCTCCCGCGGCAACACGCGGGAGAGAGATCGAGAGGGGCGCGGTTTATATCAGGCAGCTCTCCTGATTCCGATCTGCGCGCGTCCTGCGGAACGAACCTTGGCGCGGAAGGGCGCCGAGTAAATGCCGACTCGAGGGGGTTCGTCTGTGAAAGGGGGCGAGAGGGTGGGATCTGTGATGGGTCGAGGGATAGAGATTTTTTTTTTCTCTCTCGCTCACTTCTCACTATTCGCTCTACAACTGGGGCGAGGAGTTCCGGGGAGCCTGTGTGTTGCTATAACACCTGAAACATAATGCAAGCACTCAAGGTCTTGTTCACCGGGGCGTCGATGAACAACGTGTGCTCCAGGGACAAAAGATCCCTCTCTATACCGCGAGTGGCAGGTACCAGGACTCTATCGGACGTTGCAGATTGTGAGCACCGGGCAGATCCCCAGCCGGAGAAAGCCCAGAGCAGTTTCCGAGTTGGGAATCCGGCATGAAGATGGCCTCATGCGTCCATCATGAGGGGAGGGGGGCGCTGCAACCCATACCTAACGGACGAAGAATAAAAGCGGATAAAAGCGTTGCACTTTCCGAGTTTTGTCCTTGCCGAGATGAGGGCATGCACACCAGCCGTCGTTGGCTGGCAGTTCGCAGATGGAGAACACGATGCCAGGATTGTATGCATAACCCCCCTGCATTTCTTCACTGACTCCACCGGGGCCACGCCTCGATTGATGTGTAATGGCAAGGGTCG
>WIGM01000469.1:0-35520 GCA_014235935.1 Colletotrichum musicola | reverse complement strand
TTTTCTTTCCCTAGTTTGAAATAAACAGTATTCGGCTACCCCTACGGTTGAATAAGCCCGGGTCCAGCCCTTCGCACTAGTGGCTAACCCAGGCTAGCCTAGATCTAACTATAGCTATACACATGTACGGGCTTGCTTGGTGCTATGACTGAATCTCCCGGCAGGCTGCGCCAAACCGCGTCGAACCTTTTCAAAATACCATTGTCTCGGCAGTTGTGCAAGTGAAATTTCCGAAAAAAATTAAGTTATCATTTCGCTTCTAGCTCTCGTCTACATCATCATCTCGTATCGCTCATACTCTTACAACTGGGCGTGCTTCTCGTTGACCAGCACGTATCTGTACCTAGCCTTGCCGGCCTCCATGTCCACAATCGCCTCGTTGGCGTCCTTGAGCGGCCTCTTCTGGACCCAGGGCTTGACCTTCTTCTCGACGGCAATGTCCAGCATCTCGCGGATGTCGGAGGGCGAGCCGATCCCACTGCCTCCGACCTTGATGCCGTTCGCGAGCAGGGTGAAGGCGTTGATGGGGGGAAGGTTGCCGCCGTCGGGGGCACTGTCGATGCATTGTTAGTCGTGCCGCCAAATTACAAACAGCAAGCAGAGGAGCTTTGAGCACAGCAACTTACCCGACCTGGATGTAAGTACCGTGCACCTTCAGGAGCATCAGGTATTGCTGGAGCGGCATCTTGTCGCTGGAGACAGTGGAGACGATCAGGTCGATGCTGCGGGCGTGCTTCTTGAACCAGTCGGCGTCATCGTCGGTGGCGATATACTCGTCAGCGCCCAGCTTCAGGACCTCGTCCCGCTTGGAGGCCTTGCGCGAGATTCCGACGACCTTGTCTGCGCCGAGCGCCTTGGCAAACAGCACGCCGAAGTGTCCAAGCCCACCGACGCCCACAATGCCGACTGTCTTTCCGGGCCCGCAGCCGTTGTTTTTCAGAGGGGAGAAGACGGTGATGCCGCCGCAGAGCATGGGCGCGGCGTCCTCGGATGCCAGGCCCTCGGGGATCGGGATGACGAAGTGCCCGTTGGTGCGGTTGTAGTCGGCGTAGCCGCCGTAGGACTTGCCCTCGCCGTCCGGGTAGACGGAGCCGTAGGTGTTGATGGTGCCGCGGCCGCAGTAGTTCTCCTGGCCGTTTGCGCACTCGGGGCAGTTCGGCTGCAGGCAGCTGCGGGCCTGGGCGCCGACGCCGACGCGGTCGCCGACGGCGATGTTCTTGACGTTCTTGCCGACGCGGACGGCCTTGCCGACGATCTCGTGGCCGACGCAGCAGGCTGTTTTGCGGGAGGAAGTTAGCAAGGTTTCGCAGGAGGGGTAGCTTCGACAGCTCTTGCGAGACCGACCGCGAGGTCTGAGCAGGCGGGGTAAAACATCACTGAGAAAACGGGGGAGGAAGGAAACTTACGATACGGTGTCTCGCCCCAGCCCGAGCGAAGCACGTGAAGGTCCGAGCCGCAGATGCCGCAGTGGGAGATCTCAATGTCGACGTCGTCCTCCGTCCACTTCTTGGGCTCGAAGGCGCCCCATTCCATCTTTCCGTTGACGCTGTCGGAGTTGTGGCCCAGCCATCCCTCGAACTTGATGTCGGCCATGGTGAATGGTGTGTTGTAACGTTCGCGTGTGCGTCTGAGTTGTTCTTGTGTTATTCGTGTAGTCGGAACTGAGATTCCGCGTGTTCGAGGAGGTTCAGGTATTTAAATTGAGTCTTCAAGACAAACGCAAGCAAGTTGAGACCATGATGGGATGGCCTATATATAATGACTTCAGCTACCGCTCACAACTAAGTGTCAATGACGGCATCAGCGCGCGTTGCACGGGACGCGGAAACTTGCGCTCCAATTTTTTTCCCCAGTCGGACAGCTCCAGAGCTCCTCACTGGATATCATCAAGGAAAAAAACGCAAGACATTCCGGAGTTAGTTGGACTTAAGACGGGACTATGCCCCCTTCGACGCATCTTTCACATACGGCCGCTGGCGCAGGGGCTCCCGTCAATGCCGCAGGATAGTACACTAGGTTCGTGCGGAATGTCTTGACTTTGGAGATCCAAGCTCTACGTGTGTGGGGTCGTTGTTAGTTAAGTGTGAGGGAAAAAAGGTTAGCTCGTCGTCGTCGCCGTGGGATCCTCGCCGTGGAATCCGATGACGCAGATAGGACATGGGGGGATATTCCAAGTTCCAAACTTATCACTGGCTGATCGACTTTGGAACTGGAGCTTTCCTCGCTTGCAGGCAAGATGTGCCGAGAGCCTGGCGTTCCCGAATCCCCAGTTGTCGCTTCCAAACTCCGCAAGTCTTTCTCTGCCGCTAACTTTCTCCTCTCACTCTGCAGCTCGTCTAATCCTCTGCACGAGTCAGCGAACAAGCCTCACCGTTCGGCACCTCCTGGAAATTAGGAACGCCAGAATGTAGCTTGCTGACGGACGAAAGACATTGTCGTGACAGGGCTGGAGAGCCTCGATGCGAGCGGACGGCACGGGCGGAGGTAAAGAAGTTGACATCTGCATCGTGCTCCTCCCGCTGCGACCTGCTGACGGGGAACCCGTTGTTCCACGAGGCTTCTAGCTGCCTCGTCAAATGCCTCCTCCCGTAAGATGCTTATTGCCGATCACCCGGCGTGACGGCGCCGCCTGTCATTCGATCAGTTTAACCCTCTGGATCATCAAGCTTTTTTCGCAAGGGAGACCTTCGCACTACCCCTCCCTCCGGGGGAATGTCTCGCCTCGCTTCGGCGATTGTTACTAATGTGATTTTGTTTCGGCGATAGGCGACGGTGCGATGACATCGGTGTTATGCTTGCATGACTCTCTCATTTCGCTGATCCGCCCAACCGAGGAGCACTAGAGCGGCGGTGAACTGTCCGCGAAGTCCTTGGCGGAGCTAGTGCTTAGTGTCCCAAGCATCGGAACTCTCGACCGAGGCATTTTTTTGTTCGTATCGGACTGAGAGGGCGACTCCCGTTGACCGTTGTCGAAACATGTCAGCAGGTTGCAGTTCTAGGACCTGCAACCTGCAGCGAAGCGGAGCGGGGATTTGGATGACATGGAGACGTGGAGCGCGGGGTGATCCAGAACACCGCCTCCGTCCGTGGTCCGTCTCCGTCCGGCTCAAACGTTGTATGCAGTCTTACGAAGTACCGTAAGACGCCCTGGACTTAACCCACCTGGAGCCCGTTGGTCAAACTGTCATGGGTTCTCGAGGCAACGTCTTCTGGCTCTTTGTCATCACGGTGATTGGTAATGTTTCAAAGACTTGCCGTCCGTCATGATAAGTATTCACAAGAAGGGTAACTATGTACTGTTTTTCGTCCGAGACAAGCTCATCTCTCCTCAACTCAACATCCCCTTTTCTCCATCCGACGGACGGATGATTCTTATCCCTACGCTGCCAACTGTAGTTACAAGCACTGAGAGTACCACTCGTTGACAAAAGTGCAGGTCGAGCCGCTCACGCAGCGCGTGGGGCCGGTCCACAAGCGCCCGCCGCACTGCCCCCAGCGGGGCGACTCCGCGCCGGAGCCGGCCGAGGTGGTCGCAGCCCGGGACGACGTAACCGTCGACGTGACAAGCGTCGTCGTCGTCGTAACAGGCGGCCTCGTCGTGCTCGTCCCCGCGCCCCCCGTCGCAGCAACCGCGAGCACGGAGGAAACAGACGTGTAGGCGGGCTTCTTGCCAAAGTTGGCGTCCCAGAGCAAGGCATCGCCCTGGCCGCTGAACGTCTCGGGGATCCAGCTGTACTTGTCCGTGAAGCCCCAGATCGTGACGCCGACGCAGCCGTCCACGTCGAGGCAGGAGCCGACGACGTTGGCGTAGTCGTTGCCCTGGGTGGCCAGCGCGGCGGCCGAGGCGGGGAGGCTGGAGTGCCGGATGTCGAGCTCCGTGTAGGCGACCTCGACGCCGAGGGCGGTAAAGCGGCGGAGGGCGGTGGCGAGGGCGCTGCGGCCGGGCGTGCTGCCGACGATGAGGTGGCCCTGGAAGCCGACGCCGTCGATGGGGGCGCCGGCGGCCTGGATGATGCCGACGGCCTCGAGGACGCGGTTCGTCTTGGCGCCGTTGTACTCGAGGTTGTAGTCGTTGAGGTACCTGATTTCTGGTCAGTATCCACGCAGCCTGTGATGGAAGAGAAGGTGTCTCACAGCTTGGTGGCTGGGTCGGCGGCCCTTGCGGCGTTGAAGGAGATGGGCAGATAGTCGGTGCCCAGGGTGTTGTAGAAGACGCTGGTGCGCCAGCTGCCGTCGTCGGCGGCGGGCTCGTTGACGACGTCCCAGGCGTAGCACTGGCCGAGGTAGTGCTGCATGACGTTGGCGATGTGCGTGTCGATGACGGCGGTCAGGGTGGCGCGGGTCCACTGTCCGTTGTTGACCCAGCTGGGAAGCTGGGAGTGCCTGGTGTTGATGTTAGTGAGGACCTGGTGGGTGCAGAGGTTGGTCCGTACCAAGTGAGAGCGTGGCATCTCAGGATCTGTCCGTTCGCCTTGGCAATGTTGGGGATCTGTGAAGGGGCTCTACGTCAGTCGCCAAGGCCTTGCTCGTGGTCTCGCGCAGACGAACGTACAATGTCTCCCCGGGTGTACGAGAAGCTGTTCTGGCTCGGCTCGGTGCTATCCCACTTCTGTCCGTTCTCGGGGACCAGGGACCCGAACTCGGCGGTGTTGTTGACGATGCCCATGTAGGTGGCATCGGTCGTCGTCCGCCGCTCGTCGACGGCGGTGCCGAAGTACTTCAGGCCGGCCCTCAGGGCGAGGGTGTTCAGCTGGGCCGACACGAGGCCGGAGCCCAGGAGGACGGTGAGGAGAGCCTTGGCGTACATGGTTGTCGACGAAGCCGGGAGCGATATCGAGGAGACGGAGGAGCACGGTCTTGCAAGTCGGCGACAAATATACAGGGGAGGGAGATGTGACCCGAACTTATAGTAGTCCCTCCCCCCCCCGAGCTTGGCGATGGTCTCGAGGAGGGTCACATTGGACATCATCGCTCATCGGCTACCCCAGCCTTCTCCAACCTGCGTTCGTCCAGGTAGGTCGGGTTCTCCAACTTTCCCACGTGGGGATGCGTCGCCGGGCCGTTGGAACCAGCTCCCGTCGCCTAACCCTCGAGCCAACATTGGACGACCATCGTGAACATGCTTCGGTTTGTGGCAACATGGACCCAGATCTCCGCTGGGGAGGGGTGCTGTTTACCCATTCATCCGGCTTGGGTTCCCGCTCACGAGCATCCGTACGCGCCATCACCTCGGGTCCCCCCCCCTCATCTCACGATGGCAAGGGGCGAGGTACGCACGCAAGTCCGGCGGAAAAGCAGAAGCAGAGCTCATCTGACTTGGCGTGCGGAGGCTCTTCCGAGAATTTCTGTGCCTGGGCTAGCGCGACGGACCGAGGTGGGTAAGACTGGCGCCACCCCTCGAGAACTTGGAGTGACTCAGCTCTTGAGGGCTGTTGCTGGTGGGAAAAAGCAAGTTGTGCTGGAATTAGAGGCAGGGCGTTGTTTATGTTGCTCGCAACCAGAAGTATTTCCACCAGTCGTTGCTGGCGCGCAACACTACATTTTAAATTTCAGCGGTAGTGTAGGTTAATGAACCGGCAGCCAAAACCAAACGCCAGGGTCCCACGGTCCTGGACTCCCTGCCCAGGCTCATATGGTCTGTATTGTACCACATAGTATGTAGCGAACGGTATTCGTATTTAGCCTGAATCTTGCGCCGCCGACCTCCCGCTCGGGTTGCATCGCATTAGCCGGCCCTGAGAGAAACGGTGACTGGTGTGAAGGCCATTGCTTTTGAGGGTACGGAGGCTCGACTCCAACTCCCGGTTGCCGAAATGAGAACTCTCGCCCGACATGAGTGGACCCTGGCAGCTTTCTTTTTCGTGGCTGGGCGCTATCTTGATCCGCTGATGTTGGCGAGCTGCATCTGCTCGGAGAGGTGAGCCGGGAAGATTTACCAAGATCGTGATGGCGGTAAGTGTCGGTAGGTGACAGCCAGGTACGTTGTCCACCTAGCACCTAACCTGAGGGAAACAAACAACTCAATAATCTTACTATAACAATGACTAACACTTGACTGTACCTACAGACCAAAGCTCACAACCATAACAGACGCGGGGAAGGGGAAACCTTAAAAACGAGGAGGCAACCATTTCTTAGCGTGCAAGGCCAATTGAGCCAGCCAAAAAAGGGTGGTGCACTTACGACATCGGCCAAAAAATGAAGCTGTTGCGAATTTGCAAAAGATGTATGATCAGTGGGAGGCTTGAACTCCCGGCCTTGGCATTACTCAACATCTCGGATGAGATATTAGTACCACGCTCTAACCAACTGAGCTAACCGACCCGCTTCTAGGTTGGGGTAAAAGAACCGCAATGCAGCTGATCATCGCCGGCTTTCGGGCCCACCGGGAGAACTCCATGCATGCTCCATGCATGAGCCCCAGAGCTGGGTGGACAAAGATGGAATTGTACTATTGTGCGTATTGTCTTCGATCAATACCAGAAGTCTAAAGGAAGACTTTGTCGTGAAAACAACGACAGTTGTGCTGAACTGTTCTTTGTTTGGAGGCAACTCTTACAAGGTGTTCTGGATTAGGGACAATGAGACCATGTTGGTCTTTTCGCGAGTTGAAGTCAATACTTCCAGGAGATTCGGGAAAAAGACTGTGATATCGTTCAATTAAGAATTAAAAATGTTGCAAAGCAGAGCAATCTGCATATATTTCGAGCCCATCTCCTAGACAGAGACCTTGAATACCAACTCTCCACTACACGAACTCGCAAATCTTGTCAGCCTTCACCATGTCCACCAACCCTTGGCCTTCAGTGCTTCCACTGTTCAACGGACTTCTCCGTCAACTTGAACCACCGAGTCCAGTTGCCGAAGAGATGCCGCCTCAGCGCCCTTTGGACCCCTTCTCCCTATCCGTCACGGTCAAGAGCGACACAGGGAACCATACGCTCGGGAACACTGGAGCAGGGAAGGCGATCATCAACATCAACAACATAGAGATGGTCCTGTCAGCCGGGTCCGTGACGGTCGTTCAAGGTGCCGACGGAAACATCGCCATCACGGCAAATCCTGTTGTAGCCAGCGAGAGAGCCCTGCCCCCAACGCCTCCCCTCCCGAGCGAGCCCGAGCCACCAAGCCCGGTCGTAAGCAATTCGGGGGTTAGCATCACCGAGATCATAGGATCCAGGCGCCCGGAATGGTTAGACTTACGGTCATCAGGGACGGCGGCTCTACCGACCCCGGCGATCCCGGGGAGGGAGCCACCGCGCCACCCACCATCGCTACGGCGGGCCCGGCGATTTTCTTTCCGGACGCAACTCCGGAGGGGATCGTCCTCCGAGGTCGGGACTCCGGTCCCCCGATCGCCGACATCTGCCCCGCCGCCTTACTCGCCCGCAGGCTGGGCGTCGACGGCCGAGGAGGTGTCGATCATGGAGGAGATTCTAGAGGAGCTCGAGGTTGCGCCTTTGAATATTCGCCGCAGGGAGAATTGAAGCATGCTTTGTCAGAATGATGTGTGCTTCTGAGAGACGTCGCACAGGTTAGGATACATAGGTATGTATAGGTATCTAAGTCGGGAATACAAGGTAACAGTAAGCTTGAATCCAGGGTCGAAGGTGTGAAACAAAGACGGGTACTGCCGTCAAGGGTCTGTCATCTGTGCCCCGAATGTCCTCATGCCTACCTCATCAGAGGAACACAAGTTACAATCGCCTGGCCTGGCCCTTTCCTCTAGCCTCAGGCTTATACTAGGGACAAATGCTCCGAGACACGGGCACGTGGACTAATCGTGGCTTGACAGCCCAGCCAGTCAGCCAGCTAACGTCCTCAAGCAGGAAGGATCCTCCATCGATACCTGCAACCGAGACAGCCGTTCGCTCCTCCCGTCCCCAGACGATCCAATCCGCTCCTTCCTCGTCCCGCGTTGGCGTTGGCTCTGCCGCCTGCGTGGCTGGAAAGCAACGTTGCTGTGATGGTGTGTGGCTGGTGACGTCACGATGAAGACGTCACGGACGGCCCAAAAACACCATCACGTCAGCCCGTCGTGGAAGGAGCTACGGTCGCTCGGGTTAGGCAGGTCTCAGGCAATAGCGTCACCTGCCTGCCGTGTCCTCGTGCCACCTCGATACAAGACCAGCTGGAGCTACAAAAAGATCCATCTGCACATCTCAAATACCTAGCTCCCGAAGCTACCTACTCTCTTCGCCTTCACCACTGCGGTTCAAAGCTCTCGCGACACCAACAAACCAAAGTCCGATCCAACAAGCACGCAAAACTCACAAAACCGCCAGAATGTCGTTCCTCAAGGCCTTCGAAGACCTCTTCAAGAGCTTCTACGAGCTCATCGCCTCCATCTTCGCGACCTTCTACCACATCCTCCAGGCCTTCCTCAACGCCGTCATCAACTTCTTCACCGGCCTCGTCAACCTCACCGCCGATGTGTTCTCGGGCGTAGTGGACGTCGTCGGCGGGCTGGGCAAGTTCGTCCTGGGTGAGTTCACTTCGTTTCCGGTTGTCGGAAAGCATATTTGGCTAACAGCTAACCCTTACCACAGGCAACATCGTCTTCATCGGCCTCATCGCTGCGGGCGGATATGCCTACGTGCACTACACCGCGCAGGGAAGGCAGGTCGCCGCAGGGAAGAAGTCCTCGTAGGCGCTTCGAGGGACATGACTTTGGGACCGCGCTGTGGTCTACTGTTCCGGTCCCTTCATGCGAACTACCATAGTAGGTTCTCAGAAGCACCGGATGAACACCCCCCGACTATGGTTCGCGCAGTGGTGGATAAGCTTTGGAGCGGTGTCGGGTGAGGCGCATCGGACGAACGCAGAGGAACGATTGACGCAGCATGTTTCGGAAACGATACCACCTTTTCCCTTGCTTTTCTTTAGTTTAATATTAATGGCAAATGTCGTTTTTTCTCTCCGACATGCGAACCGCGATGCCTAGGATGTGACAGCGGAGCTTGCTCCGGGCCCCGCCGTGCTGTAACTGCAGGGTGGTCGGGGCTCCTTGGCCCACTGAGAGCCACCCACGATCACCAAGCGAGGATGTCCACAGCATCATCACAACAGGCAAGATGGCCGAGCGGTCTAAGGCGCTAGCTTCAGGTTCTGTAGAACTTGCTAGTCAAGTAATTGGCGTGGGTTCGAATCCCACTCTTGTCATAATCTTTTGCCTCTTCCAGCGCGGCGATGGGCTTACTTTTATTTTGGTAGCGAATGTGTTCTGTCTTGTGTTCTTTGCTGCTACTGCGACGGCAATCTCCACACGGACGTCCTTTTGAGAAACGGACTGCTCCACATATTCAGACTGTCTACCTTCTGCGGGACAATTAACATGTGGAGACTTTGTATGAGCTAGAGAGCATTTGACTGTCGAAAGCCTAAGAGAAGAGCGAGCCAGCTGTGACGATCTGGAATCCTACAGGTCACTGCCTGCTATCGATTTTGCTGTCCCGCCTGGCTAGAGGAGTTTTCACCACTAAAAAACGCCAGGTGGGGAGGATCAAGGGCAGACCCAGCTTCTCATCTCCACTCCCTGCGCACAGCCGTACATGAGAATTAAATTCGGGCCTCTTTACAACGACATCCGATATGGTGTAGTGGCCAACATGATGCCCTCTCATCGCTGAGAGGTTAGGCATAGCCCCGAGTTCGATTCTCGGTTTCGGAAGAAACACATTTGCTTTCTCATTTTGGGAGTGTTTTGGACATCTCAATGAGGCGCATGATCCTTTTTTGTTCCACCAGTCTCCGGCGGTGGCCCGGCTCTAACGTACTCGTCACGGCGGCTATCTCGCTTGTGTTGGAACACGCACTGCCCAGAGATGTAAGCTTAATGCTACCAGACGCCGCCAAGCTCTCCGCCCGTCGTCAAGAAAGCTTGGTTCCTGCTGAAGATGCAGGGGCCCTTCGCGCTGCGTGCCTTTTCCTAATGATGAACGTTTTCCCGGTTCGTTGTTAGCATCGGAGTTGAGACCTCGGTCGATTTATTACCGACTTGTTTCGCGACACGATGGCAAGCGATGCAACATCACGGAACAAGTCCGCTTTCGCACGCTTGGACGGAGTTCCGAACGCACGACTTGGCTAGGGTGGATAATATCAGGTCCCGTACGAGGCCTGCAGGTGGGGGCTTCGTGTGCCACTGGGATCGACAAATGTCCGACTTCAACGACCAGGTCCATCTCTCATCCTCCATCATGGGTCCGCTGCGCCTGGCTCGTTATGCTTTCTGTCGTTTCTCATCGCGTAACGACGGAAATGTCCGCTTGTGCCGCACGAAAAGCCAACGGAAAGAATCTCACCAGGAAACCGTGAACAACTTGCACAGGCTTGAGGGCTTCGTCGGCCATTCCCCGAGTTGAATCGTCAACCTCGTCCTCCGCAAGCCTCAATGCTAGAACCTGGCCAGACCGCGCACGCAATGCCGGAGACTTTCGCCCACATCCCGTCCGGTCCGCACCCAGGGACCCTCAGCCATCAACGACGTCGGACGGGACAGGCCTCTGGCCGAATGAAAAACTCTTCATAGGAAGCCGTCCATTCCCGCATTGGCGGGGAACATCTCAACTACCGGTGGCCGGACCGGACCGCAAAGGAAGTAGAACAGTTGCTGATTTGCCGTAGAGAGGGCCGCCAGCTTCGTGCTAAAGAACATGCGAAGGAGGGACGCAGGGGGGTGAAGCTGGGAACCTGCTGCGTGGTGTTACTCATCGCCATGCCGGACGCCACCCTGGCTTGACGCTACGCCAGTCCAATCCGAGGCCAGTGTATCTCTCGAATCATCTTATCAGATCATCTAATCTGATCCCTCGAGACCCCATCACCATGCTGCGAGGCGGCGGCTAATACCGTGCCTACCTATGTGTTTACGTCCTTCCCATGAGTACCTCCCAGACTGGTGAGTGGCTGTCGTGACGGTGGCAGGATCATCCCCTGGTCGTCTTCGCACACCCACACAGAGACGTAGCCCCCTTCGTTATTGGAAACCTGCATCCCACTCTTTCCGAGGCAGGGAGAGGTATTTTTTTCTTCACAGGCTTTGGACCGGATGCGACATTACGTAGCACTCGCTGAAGCAGAGATCGATCATCGATCGGTAATCTCAGGCTGCGTACCCTAATACCCCGCCGTTCTGCGCACTATGGTGTTGCTTTTTCTTTCCGCGGGACGAAGTTTCCCTCCTGTTTCTTCCTGTGTCACCTTCTCTCACCAAACGGTAGTCCTAGGAGAGCAGCGGCCATGTTCGGAGTGTCTAACTGGCTCCTCGCGGCCTCGTTGGCCCTTGCCACGGCGGTGTACTGGCTCTTTAAGGCTATATACATGCGTACGCGTTTTAGGGGACTCGTAAGTGCCCAGCCAGTCAACTTTGTTCTCTCACAACGGCCTGAATCTAACGCACCATGATCAACAACAGCCTCAACCGCCAAAACACTCATGGATATGGGCTCACACAACCATCTGGGAGGAGACGGCAGCCAAGTAAGTGCAACACAAAGCAAACAACGAGACGATGCTGATGATGACAGGCTGCCCCCCTTCACCCACCCGCAGCACGTCTACACCTACATGGCCCAGAAGTACAACCTCGGCGGCGTCTTCTACGTCGACATGTGGCCCTTCGTCGAGTCCCAAATGGTCATAACGGACCCGGACGCAGCACAGCTCGTCCTCACAACGACGCCCTATCCAAAGCACCCGACCATTGAAAAGTTCCTCCGCCCCTTCACGGGCCCGGACAGCATCGCCGCGTCCAACGGCGACCGCTGGCGGTACAACCACCGTATGGTCGGCTCCGGCTTCACGCCGACGCACGTCAAGCCCATGGCCGGCATGATCGCCGAGCAGGTGCTCGTGTTCCACGAGCGCCTCTGCAAGTTTGCTGCGTCTGGGGAGGCGTTCAGCATGGAGGAGGAGAGCGCCAAGGCCGTGTTTGATGTGATCGGGAAGGTCGTGTTTGGGTTTTCGCTCGGGGCGCAGACGAGCGGGAGTCCGCTGCTCGAGGACCTGCGGGCGTCGATTAATCCGGCGACGACTTTTATCGGCACAAGGAACCCGTGGAAGAAGCGCAAGGCGGAGAAGAGTCTGCAGGCGCTCAAGGACCGGGTGAGGACGACACTGGCGGATGAGATGAGGGAGCGCCTGCGCATATTGCAGGATGAGAAGGAGTTGCCTAGCAGACGCCAGGTGAAGAGCGTCCTGGACCGGATTGTCCTCGACAGGATCCAGAGCGGGCCTGGCATGGGACTCGACGATGACTTCATCGACACCGCCGTGACAAAGTAAGTCAACATTATGCCCAAACAGGACTTCCACTAGACTGACCTTTCCACAGCCTCAAGGCCCTGCTACTCGGCGGCCACGGCACCACGACCGACACATTCACCTGGATCACCATGTTCCTCTCCCTCTACCCGGACGTCGTCGCGCGCCTGCGCAAGGAGCACGACGAGTCCTTCCACCCGGACCTCGACACCACGGTCGAGATGCTGGTCGCCAACCCTGCGAAAACAAATGAGATGGAGTATACCAACGCCGTCATCAAGGAGACGCTGCGCTTCTTCCCCATCGGCCTCACCATCCGCCAAGCACCCCCGGGAGTCACACATCTAGACTGGAACGGCAGCCGCTGGCCGGTAAAGAACGTCATGGTCGTGCCCTGCGCGCACGCGACGCACTTGGACCCGGCCGTCTGGGGCCCTGACGCGAAGAGCTTCCGGCCTGAGAGGTTCCTCGGGGAGGAGGCGGAGGGTAGGCACCGCTTCGCGTGGAGGCCGTTTGAGCGCGGGCCGAGGGCGTGTATTGCGCAGGATCTGGCTATGGACGAGCTGCGGATCTTGATGCTGCTCCTGGTCCGATGGTTCGACTTTGAGACGGTTGTGAGCGGCACGTCGGAGAGGGTCGTGTACATGGACCTGGACAACAAGGTCGGCGACTTGGCGTTCCAGATGGTCGGCATGGAGGCGCGTCCGAGGCATGACATGAGGATGAAGGTCAAGCTGCGAGAGAGGAAGTGAAGGTTGGAGGTGAGACCGCCCAATCCATGGTGCTGTTGAGGTAAAAGGTTCACAACCGCATCCATGGATGATGCGCTTGCTTCCCACCCAAGCTCTTAGTTAGCCTTGCAAATTGGTCAGCACAAGGACGTAGAAAGCGACTTGAGATGTATTCTCCTTCAAAACGTGGTGTAGCTGGCACGACAACACGTCTGGCACAGACCCCCAATGATGCTACCGGTATCTAAGGGAAGAGTTGAAATAAGCATTAGTGTATAGACGACCGATTGTGGCAAGAGAACTGTTGGTAAACCAAAGTAATCGTCCTCGATACACGATTTGGCCAAGTTGTCAACTCACTTGACGTTGACGGCATTCACGGGGGCGCCACCAAGCTGGCCCGGGTCCGAAGGCCGTGGGATCCGTGGGTACGGAGTGGGCTTCCGCCAAAACCCTCTACGGCGACTTAACGCGCGCCAAATACCGCGACGGCATCGTCGGAAGCTGGAGCTGCGATGATGGTACATCGCCAAGCCGCGCCTGACACTCGGGATCGAGTCCGACGTCCCCACAACGTAGGCAGTGCTTCCTCACAGTCAAACCAGACTACGTGTGCAGGCTTACCGGTTCGGGCTAGCCAGCAATGATTGAGTTACGCATAGAAGAAGTTTGGTGAGATGGTTCATTGGAGTAAACTCTCGTTCATCTGACGTCCGAAGTTACGTCCAGTCTAGTCTCTCACAGACTCGGAATTGCATAGTCTGACTTCGCCCCTTTCCCGACTCAAGATTCCAGGTTCATGTTCCTGTCTGCGTTCCAAGCGATGGCTTCATCGTATGTCATTACAACTAAAGCGGTGAGACTGATGCATTTGTTTTTCAGTTTCAGTGACAGAGGGTATCTGGACACAAGGAAGACAGTAGAGAAAAGCCTGCTTACTGACGTTTGCTTCGAGTTGCTTGCCCTTTGCTTGTTGAACCAGATATAAACAGAAACTGAGGCAACGATATTCTTGTATGCTATGAGCTCCGTGGATCCCGCGGGGTGCTATATTCACCCATGCCTCGTGACTCGCGGAGTCTGGCTGCTACTTGCGGCCATTGCAACCCATCGCTGAACGCTGTCACCCCGAGACACCGAGAACCAAATCCCTGGTAACGGGCCGTCTGGCAGCTCCATCTCCTCCGTGGCTCGTGTCTTCGGAAAAGTATTTAAAACGAGATTTGTGTCGCATGTCACGACACCTCCTGTCAGGCATCACAATCCACCACACTGAACACCATCACATATCCAAAGATCAACTAACCAACAAATCTTTTAGAAATGAACCCGAAGACAGCCATCCTGCTCTTCTTCGCCTCCGTGGCCGTCGCGGTTCCGAACCAGAGCAAGAACAATGTCGAAGCCCGCGAGGCACTCCCCCAGAGAGGAGGCGGCGGCACCCCGTCTCCCAACCCGTGCGGCCAGATCCCTCGGCCGCCTGGCTGCTAAGCTGTAAGTGGTCTCCATATGACATGACATGACAACGAAAGCTAAGAATGTTCCCAGATCTCAAGCGCTTGATGCGCTGTGGGCCGCCTGGAGCGAGAGGCACGAGTACTTCAGGCTGCCGACCTCGGCCGTCAACTAGACACCGGGGGGTCTTTTGGCCGATGGTCTTGCCAACGGGTTTAACGGCGGCTGATATTATATCGACCAACCAAGAGACGCCAGTGCACACATGCCTGCTGTGGGCTGGAAAATATCTGACCAGGCACGGCAGAATGGTTTATGAGGAATGAAAAAGATGGGAATTGAATGTCCAATCGTGATGACCGTCTGAATCGCAAAAGAATGGTTGATCGTACCTGTATGCTACGCGGCTGTTGCGGACCAGACAAATTCACACTTCAGTTACCATCCATGATATGTGTTTGGACAATGATGTCTCGACGGGCACACTCTAGTCGAACATGTTCAAGCTGCTTGTCGGAATCGGATGCCTGACTTTCTCTGTGTTATGTGTCGAAGCAATAGATACAACGTCAGAAGCTTGCGGAACTTCCTTCCCAGACGAGGCCTCGCGGCGGCCGTCAGCCGAGGAGTCTCCCACAGATTCCCGGTCAGCAGCATCCAAGAAGCTGTTGCCAAAGATGGATGATATATCGGAGAAGTCAGGAAGGAAACCCGCAGCAGGCCCTGCAGCATCGCTCGCTGTGACCTTCGGCCTCCCAATCCTCAGCCGGGGTCGGCTTCCGCCCGCGACTGCGGGCACACTGAGGTAGAGTAGGCGATGTTCCTCTGCGCCTTCGTAGTCCTTCTGGTAGTCGCAGATTCGCATCATCATCTGCAGTGAGTCGGAGAGTCGGCCCTCCCCCTGATCCCCGAGTTTACGGTAGCCCTTGACGCACTCTCTGGCGTGTATGCGGGCTTGCACCGCGTCCCCGAGCTTGGACAGGTACCAGGAGAGGGCTAGCTTTCCTTCCAGGATGTCGTTCGAGTCGGGCGTCGCCGCGCGCGACAGCAGGGCGAGCCTCTCAGTCAGGGCTTCCTTTTCTTCAAGCCATCTGCCCTGTCTGTCGTACAGCACTGCCAAATCGAGCAGGCCCGCTGCTAACATGGAAGAGTGCTTGTGAACGAGTCTGTAGCCTCTTAATCGTGTTAACGCTTTCTGAAGTAGTTGCTCGGCCGCGGCGTGATCTTCCACTCCCACCTGTTCTCGGCCCTCTTCGAGCTGGACACGGACGATGTCCATTTCGATCTCGTCGTCGGAATAGGCCTCGTCGTTCGCCGCCAGAAGTGCCGGCGGTACCCATTCGCTATCGGGAAGGGAAACATCTTGCCCTGGCCACTGATTCGCAAAGCTTGCGCTGGGAAGGTTGGTGATCCATGCGAACGTGTGAGGGCTGGGCCTGTGATGAAAGATGCCTTGAAGGCCGGAAGCTCCCCCGATAGACTCCCTCTCATACAGATCCGGGGTCAGAGAGAGACAGAGAGAGGTCGCAGACGACGTCACGTACGCCGCTGACTAGACGCAACTTCGCAGGTTGCTCAACCCCGCCATCTCTTCCTCGGCGTCGTTCGCGTCCATCTTTTGCTCCAGAGACGTGATACGAGCAGACACGTCTCGAGCCAGGCGGTTGATGGATTCCGTGAGCTCAGCCAGGCCGGGCAGCTCCACCTGGCTGTTTGTAATGTCCCTATTCCGAGCCTGGTTCCAACTATTCGGACATCAAATCAGCACGGGCGAAATATAACCGGACAGAAACCAAGCAAGAACCTACAGCAAAGCCGCCTGGAGCGAGAGCTGAATGGTATCGCGACAGGAAGAGAGCCGCCTCTGGAACGCGGCAACGTCGTCCAGCGCGGCCTTCAGCCGCAACGCCTTCCTCGCGGAGTCCATGAAGCGGACAGATTTGTCAACCTTCTCGAGCGCAGAGGCGAAATCCGCCATGCTCTTCTCGCCGTCCCGGATGCATGCCGCGATATTGCGCCAGTGGTCGGCCAGGTGGCCCGTCGAGTGGAACGGCGGTCGCAGTTCTTGCGACTCCAGCGTGGCCCTGGTCAAACCAAGCACCCGGTTGAACGTCTCAACCTCGTCGATCAGGGCGCGTATCCTCTCGTCGATTCCCTTGGATGAATCCGATAGTGTCTTCAGGATGTCCACGACCTTGGAGCCGGTGGCCATCAGGCCGACAACCCCGACCGTGATCGAGAACGGGTCCACGGCGCCGAAATGAAGGGGGTGGGGGCTTTCTGAAGTCTAGATGCGGAGGGTCAAACGGTTTGAATATTTTCAGGACTTCTAGGTTCTCGCCGAGGCCAGCTTCCAAGAAAAGAAAGGAAAGAAGCAAGTGAGTTGCGGAAGTTCCGGTGTGGCGATTCGATACAGCCGCCGTACTTGCAGTTTCGAAGGGAGAATGAGAGGAACTGGACCGGTTTGCTGCGTCGGAGAGGCGCAGCACTGAGAGGTGCAGGACGCAGCCTCACCGGCCTGGTGCCTGCTTGAGGTCCCGGGGAGGCAGTGTTGATTGAACAGAAGGCGGGAGAACACCTGCCATCAAATAACACGGATGAATGACGTGGGACGTCTCGCGGCGCAGTCGTAGGTAATCGAAATCGTTGTCAGTTCAGTCATTGCCGACGATAACCTCATGGGTTACAGCTACCACCAGCGCGTCCCCACAAACTGTGGCCTACCACGTACCTGACTTGCTGTATGCAATATGTATCGATACTGGGCTGCTTATCCAGTCTTAGAAGGAAGCCTGCGTCGTGAGGAAAGCGGAACGAGCTGCGCGCCGAGTTGATAGGAAGCCCGTCCGCGGTACGCATATCCCGAGCCTACGTCGGCCGGAGCACGTCGGACTCTACGCCGGAAGCCCATGCTGGTCGGGGGCACTTTTACCAGTGCCCATACCAATCAGAAACATCCAGGGAGTCCGAAGGAGTTCTCAACGGACCTAACAGCCACCAAACACTAATAATCTAATAGCCACGAGAAAGTTCTTCTCTACAATGTTCCCAGAGTTCACACAGGCTTGTGCTGAGATCAAACCGTACTTAGCCTGGAACATGTAGTGAAAGCACAAAGCTCGAACTGTAGGCTCTTCAACTAAAAGCGCCGAGGCGAATGCAGTAGAACTCTAGGGACAGAGCGAATTTCCGTGTGTTAAACAACCTCTGGCTAAGCCACACCCACGCAGGGGGGGGGTCTGATATCACGGAACGTGGGTTTCTTCGTCTTTCACATGTTGGAACTAATGACAAGTAGATTCCATACCAGCGATAGAGAAAGAAGGCGGGGGATTTGAATCACCGACGTAGAAACCAGGATGCATATTCAGCATGGCCGAACTTGAGCCAGGACGAATGCTGGGACATTAGATTTCTTCCCAATTATCTACAGACCCCCGACTTTCCCCTCTCTCCCGTTCTACGACAGCAGCAGCAGATATGCACATATGTGGTGTGTATGTATGTATAGACGCCGCTCCCAATGCCAATGCCAGGCAATGCTTATCCCCCCCGTCCAACGTACATAGGAAAACAAAGACGAAAAAACAGGGTTACAAAAGATGAGGTACAGATACGTGTCGTAGCTGACTCTTTAGAGAGCTAAGCTCCCAACTCAAAAGTGGCGAGTTGCGAGGGGAGACCTAAGCCAGCAGGAGCCTGGCGGGGTCCTCGATGTAGCTCTTGACGACGTTGAGGAAGGTGACGGCCTCGCGGCCGTCGATGAGGCGGTGGTCGTAGGTGACGGTGATGTACATCATGGGGCGGATCTCGAGCTTGCCGTCGACGACGACGGGGCGCTCCTTGATGCCGTTCATGTTGAAGACGGCGGCCTGGGGGTAGTTGATGACGGGGGTGCCGAAGAGCGAGCCGAAGATGCCGGGGTTGCTGATGGAGAAGTTGCCGCCCTCGAGGTCGGGCATGGTCAGCTTGCCGTCGCGGGCCTGGATGGGTGATGAGTTAGCATTATTCTCGCGGTAGGTAGATCGCAGAGAGAAGAGGGGCATTTACCTTGGCGGCCAGCTCGGCGACGCCGCGCTCGATTCCGATAATGTCGAGGCTCTCGACGTTGCGCAGGACGGGGGTGATGAGGCCCTTGGGCGCGGACACGGCGATGCTGATGTCGACGTAGTCGCGGTAGGTGATGATCTCCTTCTCGGTGTCGATGGAGGCGTTGAGCTGGGGCACCTGCTGGGCGGCGAGGCAGGTGGCCTTGGTGAAGGCGCCCATGTAGCCGAGCCTGACGCCGTGGCGCTTCATGACGTCCTCCTTGTTGCGGGCGCGCCACCGCATGAGGGCCGACATGTCGACCTCGTTGATGGTGGTCAGCGACGCCGTCATGTTCTGGGACTGCTTGAGCTTGGCGGCGATGGTCTTGCGCATGCGCGTCATCTTCTCGACGCGCTCGCCGCGGGAGAAGAGGCCGGTAGCGCCGAGGGGTGCGGACTGCGCCGGGGCGGGGGCGGGCTCGGCGGCCTTCTTCGGGGCCGGGGCGGCGGGCTTGGGCTCCTCCTTCTTGGGCTCGGGGGCCTTGGGCTTCTCCTGCTCCTGCGCGGGGGCGGCGGGGTCGGACTCGGCGGGCTTCTCGGCCTTGGGCTCCTCCTTGGGCTCCTCTTTCTTGGCGGGTGCGGCGCCGCCAGTCTCGACGCGGGCAACCTTCTGTCCGACCTCGACGGTGTCTCCCTCGGCGACGAAGAGCTCGACGATGGTGCCCTCCTCGGTGGCGTTCACGGCGACGTCGATCTTGTCCGTCTCGATGCTGGCAATCTCCTCGTCGGCCTCGACGCGGTCGCCGACCTGCTTCGCGATCGATCCGACGGTGCCCTCGGTGATGGACTCGGCCATGGGCGGGACGGTGATGATAACCTCGCCATGCTGGATGCGGGTGGAGCTGAAGGAGCGGTACTGCGAGCTCGAGAGGGCGGCGGCGGCGGCGCGGGGTATGGATCTCGTCGTCGTGGTGGTGAGGGATCTTGTGGTCGTTGTCATCGCTTTCGAGGCGGCGCTAGAGGCGATCTGGGTGCGGGCGGCGCCGGCGAGTCTCGCGGCGCTGGGCCGGGCGAGGCGGCCGACGGTCTGGAGCTGGGGGCGCATCATGTTTGCGGGAGGGAGGAGGAGAAGGAGGAAGAAGATGGGATTCGAAAGAGTGACTCTTCTTCTCAGTGCATCGACGGGGTGGTTTTTTTGCGATTTGTTTTGTTGACTCTCCTCTTTCCAAAAGGGAAGGGGGTCTGGAGCCGAAAATTGCAGCGGTAAATTTGGGTGGGCATGGAGCTTCTGGCGCTCCTGCTGCGTGACCAAATGCGCCGCCGCTTTACTGGGGGTAGCTCTCCTGTTACCTAACAAGTTTGATGGCAGGCAGGGTAGGTATCTATACTTGGGTACAGAGTACTTGCTGTTTAGTTTTCAAGTCCACGATCCTTGGCGTTTTAAGAAACTTTTTTTCTTCTCTTTTTTTTCTTTCTTCAAATCTTCTCACGGATTTGTTCATTGTATTTCTGGATCCAGAAGTCTATCAACTCTACTTGTTGAGTCCTCTGTTTGCTGCTCCAACAATCAAGTGACTTAAAGCGGCCGGCAATTGTGGGAAGAAATCGGAAGGTCCGCAGCGGCAGCTGGTCCCTGCTTTCCTAATGCCTTTGCGTCATTGGACAATTGGCCTCTTGCTTCCCGACTTTTGACAGCAAACGGGGCTCCGGTACGTATCTCCCCGTAGGAGACCTCCCGTTGCAGCAGTGTACGTGCAGGGGTTTTCGGCTTCTTACTCATCCTTTTGCCGGGCCATGCGGCATCAAGGTCCTCGCTGCCGACTCCTTTTCTTTCTTGTTGGCGAATCATTTGTAAGTAGCGGGTCCAACTTAGTCATCCAAACACTACCGACCCAAAAGCAACACAAATGAAAAGATATCGTGAAATACCAGGCCGGGTATCATCAGTTGTATAGTTCGTCGTCGTCGTCCACGTTGACCACCTTGGAGGCGTGTGGACTCGTCACCCGGATTCCGTTCTCCAGCCTCGCCAGGTTCATCTCGTAGTCCTTGTGGTCGCACCACGTCCGGACCATCTTCACCGCGTTCTTGATCTCACGCCCGTTGAGCGACCACTGGCTCAGCTCCTCCACGTCTTCGTCGCACAGCAGCTCCCCACCGTGTTCATCCTCTCTGCGGGGCAGCCGGCCCAAAAACTTCCGCCAGATGAGAGCGCGCGCGTCGGCCGTCAGCGGCTTGAAGAGCAGGTGCAGGCTGACCCTGCTCCGGAACGCCGAGTCGATCGTGTCGTAGAGGTTCGTCGTCAGGAAGATAATGCCCCTGAAGTACTCGAGCTCGCGGAGGAAGATGGACACCAGCTCGTTGCGCGTGATGTCGACCGGGTTCCGCTCCGCCATGAACACGTCCGCCTCGTCGAGCAGGATCACCGCGTCCCACTCTGTCGCCATCTCGAAAATGTGCTTGATGTTCGCCCCGAGCGACGCCGGGTTCGTTCCGAGGTCCTCCGCCTGCAGGTAGAACAGCGGTCGGTGTGTCTTGTCCGCCACGGCCTCCGCTGTGAGCGTCTTGCCCGTGCCCGGCGGGCCGCTGAGAAGGATGATTAGCCCCTGGCCCTTGCCGACGATGACGTCCTCCACGGCGTGTCCCTTGGAGTGGCCGTGGTTCTCAACAAAAGACAGGACAAGGTCTTTCTGCTGCTCGTCGTAGACTAGATGCTCGTATGCCTTGTCGTTCCAGACCATTGGTTCAATGTCCTCGACGTAAAAGTTGACTGGGGAGTATGTCAGGACAAGGCTCGGTTTGGGGAAAGAACACGACCATATACTTACGCCAACGCTTGTTCTTCAACGCATAACCCTCAATGAGAGGCGAAAGGAAGACCAGGTCGTCCGGCCGAGCGAGCATCTGCTCCTTGTTTTGCAGCTGGCGCGCCTCGCTGAGATGTCTCTGGCACTTGCTGCCGTCCTTCCCGTCTTTCGCGTCTTCTTGCTTCTCGGCGTCCGCAGGAGGATCGGCATGCGTGACCGTCGCCCGGTTCTTCTCCGTATGAGGATCGCTGCCCTCTCTCTTGCCCTGGGCGCGCTCGTGCTTGTTGTAGCCGACCACGTCAATCAAGATGCGGCCCTGGACGTTGTGCTTCTGCTTGTCCGTTACAGCGATGCCGTTGTAAGAGCAGTACACCAGGCCCTGGAGGTCCAGAACCCTCTTGCCCCTCTCGAGTAGCCGCTCCTGGACGGCCGGCCCATCGCGGTGGAACTGCAGTGGGTAGTGGTCCAGGTCGGTGATGGGCTTGTTCCCCGTGAACTGGCGGATGACGAGGGTGCGGTCGACCCATACGAAGGCGTCGCCGTTGAAGGCGAGCACCTGGCACTCGATCAGCAGGACCATGCCGCACGGCGTCTGCTCGTACGACGTGTCCTTGACCTTGCAGAGCATCTCGGCGTTGCGGGTGTAGCTGTACACGATGGTGTTCTTGGGGAAGTAGGTCCAAGCCAGCTGGAAGTTGATCAGCCCGCTCGCCTGCAGGCGGCGCTTCCTCTCGCGCGTCTCGCCCAGCATGCTGTCCAGCGTCTGCACCAGGATCTGCAGGTAGCCCTTCAGGGAGGCGTCGCCGGTGGTCTTGTACAGGTCGAGGATGTCCTCGTAGCAGAAGAACAGCGGGCGGAACGGCGAGGTGAAGGTGACGGTGTCGGTGACGTCGAGATGCATGTCCTCCTTCTTGAGGATGGGCTCCAGGGCGGCGACCAGGGCCGGGTTCTGGACGGTCATCTGGTGGTACGCCAGGGAGAAGCGGCCGCCGACGACGGGCTTCGCGAGGTCCTTGATCTTGTAGACCATGATGGCCGGGCGCTGGGCCTGGGCGGCGGCCTTCTTGCTGATCTGCTTCGGCGGGTAGTCCACCCAGTCGTAGTAGCCGTTGCAGCTGTCCTTGCCTTCGTACAGGGTCTTGACGGTCGCGTCGATGCCGAACGTCGGGTCCTTGGCGGGGCCCTTCTTCGGATCCTCGTCGGAGAGGCTGCCCTCGATGTCCTCGATATCGCGGCCGGCCTTTTCTTTGTGCGGGAGCAGCTTGCAGCGCCATTTCCACGTCGTCTCCGACAGGCTCTCCCTGGCGTCGGCGAGGCCCATGCTGAGTGATGAAATGAGGGTATGAGATGGAAACCTTGTTCTTTGGGGTAGTGTAGAGTGCTGGTAGGTCGGCTCAGAGAAAGATGCAAGGAGGTGATGACGAGGCAAGAAGGACTCGACAAAAGCTTGGGAAACATTGTTTGTATATGTGTCCAGGGAAGGCGGTTTCATGCCTTCCAGCATCGAGGTACCGGCATGGCGGCAACGGCTTGTACCTCGCAGACGCAAGGGTATTCAACACATCTGGTGCGCGACCTGGCTTGTAAGGCGGTTGAGGCCAGTCTTCGCAGTCCTAGTGGCCGTCTCAGGGCTCCTAGGACCAAGTTAGAGGCCGAGGAGGCTTGCTTGGCGGTCAGCCCCAGGTTCGGGGATGAGTCTAGGGGACTGCGCCGCGGCACCATTGAGAGCGAGGGAGAAGGCAAACAACGGTAAACCGGTAAATGTGGCAAGCGCTACTGGCAGAGACCGGGGCGCAGGGGATTGGTCTAGAAACTCGGACTCGAGTGAGAAAGTGCCATGTTTGCTTTTCTTGCTTTTGCTTGGTAGTGTGCCTGAGGCAAGGCGCAAAAGAGCACGTATCCTCAGGTACCTATCACGTCCTGCTTCCTGAGGCAAGTGCGTTGGAGGGGCATCACGTCGTGTCGCGGTATTTCAGCTGAGGCAGGACGCGACTGCCACTTCCGGCAGGGGCACGGATCAGAGCGCGGACCACAATGCGGGGCCATCCGGTCTCTCGCCTAACGTCCGCCAGCCACTCACGGGCGTTCTCTGAGGCCAAAGCACCCTGCCAGCGTCAACGCTAAATGTGCCGGGGCCCACCCCCACGGCGGCTGCCTCCACCAGGCACCCGATATCTCTCCTCCCACGGCCTGACATGTACCCTAGTAGACGTGAAGGACTCGCCGTCAAGGAATTTGAGGTTGTCTGCCTAGCGTATCGTCAGAGCGGGAATGGCTTCGTGCTGCGCTGGTGAAGCCTTGCGCTTGCAATTGGTCCGAGGCTGCATGAAGCCCCTCAGCTTGCCGCTATTGACGTATGGCTGACTGCCAGGCAGCCCCCGAGGTCGAGGCTCTTCACTGGTAGTTTATCCACATCCCATACTTAGGGGATTTGTCGATACGGCCTGCATATCCAATGCCGGCCAAAGAACTGAGCAACGTTCCCAGCACCCGGTTGGTCATCAGTCATCTCAGCTTGCGCGGGACTTTGGGCCTGTGAGGCTGCGTCCTGCACTCCTCAGCACTGTCTTTTAGTCCGTGGTAAGGCAGCCATTTTGGTGTCCTTTTATTCTCTCTTCAAACTTCAAAGTACAGTAGTTATGTTAATTACTCCACTCCCTACTACTAGGTTTCTTCTTTTCTTCTTTCTGCTGAAGCCCCTTTTCTCCCGGCGTCTCGCTGACTTAATCAGGACCTTGAGTCTTTAAAGAACTATTCCGTCTGTCATCCTTTATCAACACCCTAGAAAGCCCCCTCGTTTCGGCGCTATGGACCCGTTTTCGTCGGCCTCATGGCGACCAGCTTCAATGGTGCGAACATTTTAAAGGCGCTTTTCCGACTCGTCCAAGGGCGTCGACGAGAAAGATGCCCGCCATGGCCGAGATGTTATGTAACCACTGGGCGTGCTCGGGTTTAGGAAAGCAGACACTGGAGTCGCGAGAACTGCAGCCGCTGATTCACTCAACGGGGCCAATTTGACCAGCTACTGGCATAATATCGCGGCGTTGTATCTGGGACGACGAGAAGAGGTTGACGTATTTTGCTTTCGTACTCGAGGAGGGTCTTGCGACCAGCAATTACGCCTATATACACAGCGTAGAAATGCCCCTCAGCGAGACAGTTGTTGTGAGTTATTGATTGGTTTCCTATCGGATTGTCGTCTGGTGTACAGATGGATGAAGGCAGGCCCTGAAGAAGAACGTCGTCGACGACCGGATAGAAATTGCTGCCGGGGCTGACGAATCTCCCGGAGTCCATCCATCCTCCACTTAGCTCGAGGCGTGTCTACACGCATCACCTCACTGAAGGAACAAGGCAGACGCGGGCGACGCCGGGGGAAGACGTGTGCGGAGTCCGCGGCGTACGTGACCTCTGCACATCGGTTCATACATTCCCAGCTCGGCCAGGGTAGCCCGGTTGCCACGTGTCGGAGAACTCGGTGTATCCGCAAGGTCCAATTCGCATGGAGCTCTCCTTGCAAAACCCACCGCCAACTACGAGCGGATGACAAATCTAGCTCTGCGGAATCCCCCCGACTTTTCATTCTGGCAGCGTATATGAGTAGCCCGCGTCTGAGAGAGAAAATCAGTAAACCTCGATTATACCTCCCCCTTTTTGCTCGGGACTAACTTACAACCCCGTCTTGAGCCTTACCTTCGTCAAAATGGCTCGCTACAGTTTCTTGGACGACTACAGCGAAGGGGCGCACCCCAAGGTGGTGGAAGCCCTGTACAGCACGAACCTGTCGCAGCAGAAACCCTACGGCGACGACGAGTACTCCGTCCTGGCCAAGGAGTACATCCGCGACGCGACGGGCGTCCCGGCCTCGGCCATACACCTCGTGGCCAGCGGCACGCTCGCCAACATCATCGCTATCGCGAACTGTCTCCGCCCTCACGAGGCGGTCATCGCTCCTGACATGGGCCATATTGTCGTCCGGGAGGCCGGTGCCATCGAGGCCACCGGCCATAAGCTCATAATCGTGCCCCATAAGGACGGCAAGCTGACGGTCGAGGGGATTTGTGCTGCATTAGACAAGAACGCGCATTTTCCGCACATGGCGAAGCCTCGGCTGGTGTACCTCTCCAACGCGACGGAGCTCGGGACGGTATACTCCAAGACCGAGCTAGCAGCCATCTCCCGCTTGTGTAGGGAGCGCGGACTGCTGCTGTTCCTGGACGGGGCGCGGTTGGCCGCGGCTCTAGCAGCGGACCGGACCGACTCGCTGACCTTGAGAGACGTCGCCGAGCTGACGGACATCTTCTGGATCGGCGGGACCAAAGTCGGGGCGCTGATGGGCGAGGCCATCGTCATCGGCAACTCATTACTAGCATCTGACTTTGCGTTCCACGTGAAGCAGCGGGGCGGCCTGCTGGCGAAGGGCCGCGTGCTCGGCGTCCAGTTCCTGGAGCTGTTCCGCTCGGGGCTGTTTCTCGACCTGGCGACGCACGCGAACCGCATGGCGGCGCTGCTGTCCTCGGGGATTACCGGGGCTGGCTATGAGATGGCGGCTGTGACGGAGACGAACCAGGTGTTTCCCCTGCTGCCGGACGGTCTGGTCGCGAAGCTCGAGGAGAGCTATGCGTTCTACGTGTGGGAAAAGGTTGAAGGGAGCAGAGCTGTTATTCGGCTGGTCACGTCTTGGGCAACGGAGAGGGAGCAGGTGGAGGCTTTCATTGCTGTAGTGCGGAATTGGCGATGAAGAGCTGTTGAGGAAAGGTTTTGCTCACTGAGAGATCTATGACTAGGTACTATGCATAATTTGAGGAGATTCAAAGCCATGATGCGTCAATGCTCCCTCAAATCGCGATGAGTGCCATCTATCATTGTATTCACTTTAAAAATAAGATTATAGTACGCCCCGAATTGGTCTCTGAATGGTTCAGTGTGTGCCGTTCGCAAGCTTCCGCCGTCGATGTCATGTTCCCTCCCGCTCCTGGGCGTGAGAGTTGTAGTCCTCAACGGAACGCTTGGGCTGCGACTGAATCTACTACGAGTGAAACGACACTCCTTGCTGAAGAAGATTGGCAGCGTTCCGAAACCGGACGTAGTGCTGGTGCACAATCGCACAACGGTGGTAAAGCCATGCGCAAAACCCACGGCTAGGAGGATGCGTGTTCTTTCGTCGAGCTTAATTGGTCAGCAGCGTCTCCACTGTCCAAGCTTGGATGTCAATAACGCCCTTCGGTGTTTGGGACATCCATGGCATGACCATGATTCCATCACCGGTACCATGCGTGTTCGGATTCATGCTTTTACAGCTTTTCCTCCAATTGGAGAGCTCGTTTTTTCAATCCATGAGATGACCTGGGATGCGAGGCCTCAACTTCGGACGTCGGTGTTAGCAGTCGTGTCAAGTCTCAGTTTGTAAACTCAAGTCACCAGCGCGACTTTGCGTTTCGGTAAAACTGACGAGCCTCGGTGCTGCCAGCTTTCAGGGACTGTGACAACGTTTCTGCACCTGGTCAACGAAGATACATGTTGGCTGACGATGAGTGTTCTCACAGCCAAAAACGGACGTCGGTAATTAGTGCTTAAGCAATAACGCTCAAGTACGGACAACTTCGAGGTATACCTGCGTCCATCTGGAGTGGGCTCCGTTAAATTGGTCAGCATCCCGGTGGGATGTCCGGAAGCCCCACCCGGTCAGTTCTATGACTCCAATGTTCGACATCACTTGAGACCATTTGGTCATATAATCATGGACATGGTCAAAATTTGGGCTCCCTTCGTCCGTGTGGGCTTTCGTAAATTTGTCAGCACCCGAGCACATCGGCTCGAATACTCTTGGATTGGTCCGCTAAGCAAACTGATTTACATATCCTGGTCACCGCAGGGGCGCATGGTTAGTGTCAGTGATGCTGGCATGGATGCAGCATACATGGATGAGCAACGAAAAACAGGTCTTTTAGCAAAATTTAACAACGCATCGTTTTTACAAGGTACCGTGCCTAGGAGACATGTTATGCCTTCCTTACTCCAGGCGCCTGGAACTCAGGTCGTTCGGCCACCTTCAACAACCCCTTGAAAGTCTCATCGCCAGCGTCAGCCCGCTTTTGGAACTCGGGCTTGTTCTCAAGCACCCACTCCTCTAACTTGCCCGGCTGCGAAGGGGCGTCGTGTAAGCAAGCGGATTGTAGGGGAAAACGGCAACTACAGGCGTAGGTAGGCCTACCATGGGCAAGAAGAAGCCCCTCTCGAGCGCGGAGTCAAAGACGCCCATGATGAACACGTCCTTGAGTTCCTTGTCGGACTCGGCGGCCGTCTGCACATCCTTGACCGCCTCATCCCAGATGGAGACCAGCTTGGTGGTGATGTCCTGATACTGCTGGGCCGTCCTGCTGGTGCCGCTCCGCAGGAAGATGTCGAGCCTGTTGGTCTTCATGGCCAGCCCCCCGATCTAGTTGCCGTCGGAGCTCTGGGCCCGGATGTCCACGAACTTGCAGTTGACAATGAATCGAGGAGCCTTAAACGTCGTGGCGTGCCAGTCCGTGACGGCGCGAGCCAGAGTTGCCTTGTGGGCCCTGGTGAGGGGGAGGATGTGATGGAACTCGTAGCTAGGCATGGTTGGAGTGCAATTCTTAAAGGGGAGTAACTAACGCTAGTAGCGAATACAAGATGAGAGGGATGCCGAGAAGATCAAGAGTAACGGAGTTGTCTGCCTAGATAAGCAAGTGACCATTAATGAAAACACGGCACCGTGACTATATGAATGCAATTCTCATGGCTGCTGCCGGCCGTCAGTCTCGTCTGAGAACAATCGCCGATGTCGGTTCTCGGCTATTGCAAACCTTGCGACTCTCCGGTGCCAGCGTATCGCGGAGATGTCTTGTTGCTTACCAATTAACGACCCATTCCTCGGTTCGTTATGTTGCGAAACGAGTCAACAAGGCACCCCCAAAATCATTTCTCTCGGGCAGCACCTCCTTCCATCCGCTCGACACTTGTTTATTAGTTCATGTCATTTCGGTCTTCGCCTCGTCCCTCCCAATCCTAACAGAACAACACCACCAGCTGCTCGTCTCCCACCATGAGCTTCTCAGGCACCTTCCGCAGCGGCGCGGTCGTCTCTACCAAGAACGCACCTGCACCTCTGCCCGTCTTCTCGCAGGCCATCATCGCCAACAACATCGTCTACGTCTCCGGCCACGTGGGCATGCACCCTTCCACCGGGAAGCTGGAGGAGGGGGTCAGCGCGCAGACTGTAGGCAGAGCATCTCTTGAGTTACAGTAGCAAATTGTCGTCATTTCAAACAATAGGCCTGTATCGTGAAGACCCGAATTCTCAAGAACCTCCAGGGTGTTCTCGAGGCCGCGGGCTCCGGTTTGGGGAAGGTCATCAAGATCAACGTCTACGTCACCGACATGGGCAAGTTCGCTGAGATGAACTCGGCCTACCTGGGAGTTTTTGAAGAGCCCCAACCGGTGAGCTTTTCGGACACATCTGTCATCTGCGGGATCTTGACGTTGACTCGTATCACAGGCTCGCACCTGCGTTCAGGTTTCTGCCCTTCCTTTCGGGGCCCAGGTGGAGATGGAATGCCAGGCGTTGGTTTAGGGAGAATAGCAGATAGCCAGCCGACAGGCCTACTGATTGAAGCAGGATCTATCCATCTTGAGTTGCATGATGATGATATGTAATATATTTGATAGAAATGAGATTCCTGCACTTGCTGTCCACTGTCACGTCCATCTGGGCGAGTGAAGACACCCCATTCGAAGTAGTCCCGGTTGACTGACAGTCGTTACCCGCTGATTCCACAGTCATAAAAGAAAGAGGGGGTGGGGGGAGCCGGCCGGAATTTCTCGCAATTCATCGTGTGGGACTGATTAGCAATCATGCTGCACGCCGATCACCGGATAGCCATGGCGTTTGGGTTGTTCAAGTATGTTCCATGCGTGCTGGTTTCTACCCAAGGGCCCCAAAAGGATAACACGCTGAGCGGTCATTTCCCAGTCCTCGTGTTGACTCCTAACCCCCGTGTTACTCTCTGCCGCAGCTCATTCATCGCCGATTTCAGGATATCCCGTTCATCAGTCCAAATACATCTGCCTCCGTCATCATGACTGCCTCCGAAAGCCCGTCGGCGTCAAGTCGACCTCGATCTGCCGAGCAGGCCGGACCAGATCGTCGCCAAGTTCCGCGCGGCCCTGCGAAGTGAAAAGAAGGCATGTAAGCAGGCCGCCAGGGGGACGGTAAAGCTGGCCATCTTTGACATCATCGTCAGAATGCCGGGCCTCTTGATGCCCTTTGAGGAGTTGACGCAGGTCTGCCGCGAAGAAGGGGTTCTGAGCATGATCGACAGCGCTCACGGTCTGGGCCATGTCCCCATCGACCTCGGGAAGCTGGACCCGGACTTCTTCACGTCAAACTGTCACAAGTGGCTCTTCGTGCCACGGGCCGTTGCCGCCTTCTTCGTCCCGAAGCGGAATCAGCACCTCATCCGGACGACCTTCCCGACGTCGCACGGGTTTGTATCTTGGAGATCGGCTGGCGATAAGGTCCACAACCCGATGCCCGCGTCCGCGGAGTCCAACCCGATGGTCAAGCAGTTTGAGTACTTCGGCACCATGGACGGCGCGCCGTACTGCTGCATCGAGGAGGCCCTTCGGTTCATTGACGTGGCCTGCGGGGGCTTCGAAGCCGTCCGTCTCTACTGCACCGATCTGGCCAGGAGGGCGGAGGAGCTGTTCGTAGAAACCCTCAGGACCGAGAACTTTGGGACCCCGGAAGAGGAGCGCGTCTTTTTCGCGAAGGTCAGGATGCCGATTGAGGTCGGAGAGGACGAGGGCAAGGGCAAGGTGCCTCTGGATGACGTCGATCTAGTGACTTACTGGATGTACAAGGTATTCGCGGACCGGTATCGAACATACATGTACCTGCTATTCTACCCGGGGGCTTGGTGGGCTAGGTTGAGCGCGTCTGTCTATGCTGACTTTGAAGACTGCCAGTACGCCACGAAGGTATTGAAGGATGTCAGTGAGCAGGTGTGTAGAGGGGAATACAAGCGAATGGACATAGACGGCAGATATGGCTTTCAGAGTCAGAATTAGTCTGGAGGACACGTGAAATGATGAGGAAGACTTTTTTTGTCAGGCTGCTCGCATCAATAGTGTCCTGTCGCTTTTAATCTCTACGAGGAAATATATTACAGAACCCCATTAATGTATCTGACACACCACGATATAGACAGCGCCGGCCCAAGTCACGCCTCAGGTAGACGCTCCAGATCCTCCCGCGAATTCATCTCTTCCAGCAAATCGCCAAAGTCGTCAATGCCTCGCTCGTCTGCCATTTGCTTAATGTACGGCAACTGGCTAACGAGCCAGCTGCCCTCATGACCAGCCTCGGGTATCTCCATCCCGCCCTCTCGAATCGCCACCATGGGCACGAACATAACCATCAACAGCCTCCTGGAATCGGCTTCGGGAGACAAAGTACCACCGCCCTTTCCGGGTTCGGCCTGCCCGACTACATGATGCCACGCTGCTTCAATGCTAGCGGCGAGGGCGTCGAAGTCCGACTTGGTCCGGGCGGGAGACGTGCGGACGACGCCTGTAATTCTGTTGCAGTTGGTTAGGCGATGTTTCCCGGCCATGAAGTAGGTGCCGCCGCTCGCGTCTTGCGCGTTGAATCGTATGTGCACGAAGAAGGAAGGCGTGGTGAAGGTATCGCAATGCAACTTGGTGATCGCCGAGGCGAGGGACTTGCGCTGCTCGGAGCTTCAGGGGAGCGAGTGGAACACTTCATAGAACGGCATCGTTGCTGGATGACGCGGCGTCAAAGTGTGTTTGTGTGTTGGCGTAATGGTCCGGCATGGGTATCAATATAAATACCCGAAGGAGGAAGAGACTGACTTCAGATGCAACTCCTCTCCTCGGCTCAAAACCCCTTAACAACAGTGGTGGGGTTTGCCGAGGTGAAAGGGGGAAGGGGCTACTCGGAGTACTCCTACACAGGTGATCTAGGATCGCCCAAGAGGAGTTTGAGTGGTGTTGGACATAATCTTGCTTACCAATTTGCTTGGTGCTTCCTCCTCACCATGGGGAGGCCCTCCGAGCACCGGAAGGGGAGCTGTACCTTCCATCATTCAGAGCTCCCCGTCAACGCAGGTTTTATTTACAAATCATCCCAGGTAGCAACCGCCTCGATACCGGGCTGCACTTACCAGTCAAGGCAGAAGAAATTCCGAACAATCAGATATGGAAATTTCCTCGCGAGGCGCCACGGAAGACCGTTCTCTTTCGGCCGCCATTCGAGCATGCAAAAGTTAATCGGACTACCAACACATCACACCGCAATGTCTCTTACCAGTTTTGTCAGCTTGCTATTCCCGAGTCTGCTCCGGCGCAACAGCGCCGAAATCGAAATCAAGCTCGACAGCCACCATGACGACAAGATCTACGGCCCGGGACGACAGTTCACGGAGAGGTGCGCATTACCCCCTGGGAGGACACCTATTTCGGTTCTGTCGCAGTCGTCCTGTTGGGGATTTCCAGCGTTCACGTGGAAACCGCGAGGAGCGTTCGAGACATCTCCCATGTCTTTCTATCGATCAACATGCCCATCCTTCAATCCTTACCACATTGTTCGAAGCCAGCCACACGTACAAGATCCCTTTCAGCTTCGTCATTCCCAAACACCTTACCCTGAGCGCCTGCAAGCACGAGAATCAATCCCGAGCTGCCTTTGACCAGCATATGCGCTTGCCTTCATTCATGGGCTACTGGAGCAAAGACGATCTCTCACCGGAGGGGGCTCGCGTGGAGTACATCATCAAAGTCCACGTTGCTCGGGGGCCGCCTAGGCCCAGTGGTAGTTTGGAGAAGCCCATGCTCGCCAAACACCTCATCAACGTCCTCCCGGACCCCGTCGAAGATCCTCCCCTCCACATCGCCCTTCAAGACGAGAGATACACCCTCAACAGGTCAAAAACTCTTCGCAAAAACATCTTCTCTGCTAAGCAGGGCTTACTCACCGTCCTCGCGACTCAGCCAAGTTCAATCCGCCTCATCCCGGACGGAAACACCGTCTCGGAGAGTGCTCTCATCATCAGCCTTCAGTTCGACCCGATCTCGCCGGAGACCGCCCCTCCGAGCGTGAGAAATATTATTGGAATTATTATGGCTACTACCTGGCTCAGCGGCATTCCCATGCACACCATGCCCGACCTAAGCGACCAGCAATCGTCGTCCGTGTTCCCTATCAATCGAGGCTTTTCCGTTCCTATTCCTCTGGTCTTTCCCGACCTCAAGGGCGCCGCCAGCTGGACCGTAATGCAACAGGTAGAGCCCACGTGCTCTTCATTCACGTTTTGAGCCAACCCTCACATTCTGCAAAGACAGTTCCAGAACAGGAATTTGGGGGAAACACGGCCCTGCACTACGAAGCAACCCTCCGAGTTCCTTTCGAGATCCCGACGCAGCCGAACATGATTCTCCCGACCTTCCACACCTGCCACATATCCAGAACGTATACTCTCGCGCTTACCGTGAAGGTTGCGAACGCCAAATTCTACCTCGACATCCCGGTGTAGATAATCATCGACTCAGAGACCCAAACGTCGCCAGATGCCTTGCCTCGCTAGCGGTTTGTAGTAGCAATGCTCACCAGCTTTCCCCACGCACAAGACATGTTAGCTCAAGGAGATGTCTTTGGCCTTCAATAGGGGTCAGGCACTTGCGACTTGCCCGGTAGAGGTATTTCCTTCCGCAGCAACCATTTTCGTTGTAATTCTTAGCCAGCCGTAATAACTTTCGCTTCAAAACTGTTGCGCAAACGCTACCTAGGTATCTAGCTCGCTTCCAAATGAGCTCCCAAAGCAGGCCCTAGTCTTCCTCGTACACACACATGTCTCAACTCCGAAGCAATCATTCCAATTAGCGTAAAGCCTTGTTGACCTCAAGGCATATTGACAAGGCTTGACAGACTCCGTTTCCATTCCTGTAGGGTATTCTTCATCTTTTCCAGCTCCGCCTTCGTGTTCCGCAGCTCAGCTTCCGTCTGCTCCTTCTCCCGCTTCAGCGTCGCAATCTTGTCGGCAGTAGCCTGATGCTGCGCAGCCTCCGCCCGCAGACGTGACACCTCTTGCTGCAAGGCACGAGCTGATTGAGATACCTTTCGTTCGAGATCAAGCTGTTTGCGGCCAAGTTCCAACTCCTGCTTGAGTAGAGCTAGTTCTTTGTTCAGACGGTCGACTTCCTGCCGGGCTTCACCTGCGCACTCCAGCTCCGTGTAGAGAATTCGGAGAGCACCGTCCACGTCCTTCGGCAAGGTCGTGTACCGAGACTTGCGAGTGCGCGCCGCTCGTTCCGGCTCCTGCGAGGCCTCGGGAGCAGTTGTGCTTGCCGCCGACCTTTGCTCGGGAGACCTTGAGCGACGTCTTCTTGAAGACGGCAATACTGTGCGGCGTTCTGCCACGGGAACTTCTGCTGCCGGAGGCTGAACAGATGACCCAGGAGGCGTCAGAGCAGGCGGGTTGGCTTGCCAACCCCTACCGACGCAGATGTGGCAGAACCAGGCGTCCGTGTCTTGCGGTCCAGGGCTCTTGCTTGGTCTGCAGCGATCGTGGTATGACCGTCGACAAGTGGCACAGTCAACGCCGCCAGGTTCTTTGCAGGCGAAGCATCCCTCGTCATGTGGCGCCCCAGCTCCTAGAACTCAAGTGTTAATGAAGACTACGACAGCGAATGTATGAGACTTCCTCACTCATCCATGCTTTAAACCTCGCGAGCGCCGTCTCTATTGACTCTGCCGGGTCATACGGCGGGTGTGCTTCCAAGGGTAGCGTCGACGGGTCCGGGGCTGGCGGCGGTGCTGATGCTTGTGGTCGGGGTGCTGGTGATGAAGAACGGCTGTTAACAGGGCCCCGCCGACGGCGGCGTTTTGGCCTTGGTTCTCTTCCAGCATCTACTACGATGCTGTCCTCGGCGTGATCCATTTTCAGTGTGTGTTTGATGCGAGTTGTGTTGTTTGTCGGGAGTTGCCAACCAGATGATTTGTCAGTCAGGTCCGAAGCTCCTTGGGATGGGTTGCCGGAAACTTATTTTTCCGTCACCGGAAGCTGCTGGCGTTGGTCGGTTGCGTTTGTCAGCAGCGATAGCGATGCCCTACAGTTGACAAGCTCTGGAACATGACCGGTCGTCTCGAAATTCCAGCTTTTTTCAAGTCTTCGACTGTCGCAATGGGAGTTCAATACGTATCCAAGTATGTTCTGCTGTGTCTGTCAAGTGTCTTTGAAACTGGAAGAGTACGAGGTTAAGCATGTTGGAAGACACACCGGAGGACCTCGACCCTGTTTGCGTGCTCTGCTTTACCTGCTTTAGAATAGGGCAACCTTCCACCCAGCATAGCCAGTGCTCCATAAGGAAATAATTCGGGGAGAATGGAGCCGTTTTTCTAATCTCGTGCTTCCCGCGAAACTTGATTTCCATAACATTTAATTATTGGCAGGTATACCCAACTGCCATCCACAACGACCACCACTAGCATATCGACCATAATCCAAGCTCGAAGATATATTTGAACAACGTTATCCTATAAGTGTCCGAAGCTCATCACAATCCCAACCCCATCGACTCTAAAGCTAATAGAGTCCGATCTAGAAGAACGCAATTGGTGCGGACTTGCGGCCTGTGCCGACAACATCGCACCACGTACAACAGTCATGTTCGTTGCTGGAAACGTGTCGCCAGGGGCATAAAATGCAGTGATGCTACAATTAAACACGTGTTACCCCCGGAGGCCGATTGAGAAGTCGAACATATCAGGCTCAAGGTCCAAGAGCTCGTAAGGAGGCTCAAACACGAGCGATATGACAAAAACGGAACGGACGATCGAAAGCTTATCGATGTTCATGTCACGGACCATGAGCAACCTGCATTCATAAGCGCTGCTTCACCCGCATTTTACAGCCCTCGCCGAGGCCAAAAATGACATGTAAATTCGTAAGACGACAGATGCACGAATAGTAGCGCCTTGGAAACCCCATAAACGGAGACACTAGACTCCACAGACCTGAGGGATGCCAGCCCCAGGTTCGATGAGATGGCGGATTCATCATTCCCGGATGTTCTTAACATTGCCTCTGGGCTGGATCAGTACGACAAGCCCAGCATACTATGAAATGGTACAGGAGATTTCGCTGCTTAATGACCGCCAGAGTGAGAGGTTAGAGTGAAGCTCCCCTTTATCGG
>WIGM01000468.1:0-35538 GCA_014235935.1 Colletotrichum musicola | reverse complement strand
AAGTCTGAGATCAGGCTGTCGGCCCGTTGTCGTGCGATGCAGCGGATTGTCTTTCTCCAGGCGCATTTCTGAACGGTGTGTATGGATGAGGCTTTTGAGGCAACCAGCCTGTTGTCAAATCCTTGCCTTAGCAGGGTCTTGATTAGGAACAGCTGTGAGGCATCCAGTCGCGGCGCCATGATGACAGCTGATACCGAACCGGCGCTATCTTCGATTGAGGAGAGAGGAGGAAGCGCGATGGGACCCTGCAGTCAACAAGTAAGCCGTGTATGGCTGTAATCATTATTTGCTGCGTCCAATTCTGGCTGTGTCCATTTCTGGCTCTGTTAACGCCTGCGCTGTGAGTACTTGCCGGCTACGAGGGTGAGCTGCTAAGCCACACAAGCTGCGGCCCGACACCACCACTATAAAATATGTTGTCTATGAAATTCCGCGAAGCCCATTACGCCTTTTACTGTAGTAGCAATTGGATACCTAGCATAGAAAGTTCTAATAGGAACCTGGGTTAGCTGGCATCGAGTAGGAGCCTGGAGTACTGTAAGTGGTTCAACTTAATGATTACGTAAGACACCTGGAGGCAGCCCTTGGAACCTCGGTGGTCTTCGCGGTCCGCCGAGAACCAACCAAAAACACCATTGTCGAACCTCACGACGATCGCAGCATTCGCCTCCGCATCACCCTTCCTGACAGGCCCAGACCATTCCAACATGTCAGAACGCAAGGTTCTTTCAAAGTATTATCCGCCCGACTTCGACCCGCGCCAACTGCAGCGACGGGCGACTAAGGGAGCAGGGCCGCAGGTGCAGACGGTCCGATTGATGTCGCCGTTTTCCATGCGGTGTACCAGTTGTGATGAGTATATCGGAAAAGGGCGTAAGTTCAACGTCAGGAAGTCAACTCCAGATGAGAAATACCTCGGTATCCAGATCTTTCGCTTCTTCATCCGGTGCACGCGATGTGTAAGTCCTGCCTCCATTTCAATATAGGTGCTGGATGTCGCTAACATTCAATAGTCGAGCGAGATCACCTTCAGAACCGATCCCCAAACGAGCGACTACGTCTGCGAGGCCGGCGCGAAGCGCAACACCGAGCTGTGGTGGAGCGGCGACGCAGTCACCGAGACGCTCGACGAGCGGCTGGACCGGTTGGAGCTCAGGAGCAGAAGCAGGACAGCACCGAGAAGGACGCGATGGCTGACCTGGAACGGGAAACACACTCGGCCGAGAAAAGGATAACCGTCGCCGATGCCCTGGACGAAGTCCGATCCCGAAATGCTCGCCTGGAGAAGCTTCGTCGGGAAGGGCTTGATCCTCTGGTCCCGAGCGCGGAAGGTAGAGTGACTGCAGAGGGCGAGAAGGACGAGGAGGATGCGAGGCGCGCTTTTGCCTTGCGCTCGGCGGCGGACGCTGATCCGCTGGACCAGGGAGAATCGCCGCACACAGACGTTGCTACGGATGCTATGACCAGGCAGAAACGACCTCCGAAGCAGACCAAGTTGTTGCCTGGGCTGAAGCGGGCCGACGCTCCCTCGTCCAGGCCGCCGTTGGTAGACTACGGCTCTGACACTGACTGAGCAGGCTCGGTCTAACACCTCACGGTCAGGCAAAGCAGGTCGCTGCCTAGGGGGTGTCTAACAGCCTAATTACAAACATGAACATTCTGCTCACTGCTCTGGTAGTAAGAAATTTGCCGCCTAGAATTCGGTCCCGACCATGAGGACAGGCGCGGCAGTCTTTCGGAAGCTGCTTCCTAACTTCTTAATCGCCCGAGGCTTGGCCCCTAGAAGGCATACAAGCCTGAACTGATCCTCGTCCATGGCAAGGGCCCACGGGGTTAATTTTCGAGACGTAGTAAGTAACTTTTCAAGGCTACTTTGCTACGATCTCTTAGTTTCGGACATGTGTCGGCATTCGCAAGTCCTAAGGCAGTAATCGATAATACGTGGTTTCTATCTGTCCTAAATGATCAGTAAGGACTGGCTTCTCCACCGGTGTGCAAGCACGCGGGACTATCGCGTTTTAAAAGGCATCATCAACACTGCTATCAACCTTCACGGGAAGACCTTTCCAAGATCGATTGCCATCCATTGGCGCTTTTTCTCGTCTTTCGAAGATGTGGTTTTTGGTCTCAGCGTCCAATACTCAGCCATCTCGATTTGAGAGAAAGCGGTGTCGTGAACTATTTTCATCGCCTGAGCCAGTCAATCTGACTTAACTTGCAACACCAGGGCACGAAGGAAGGCGGATGATGTAACATCGATTGTCTACCCTAGACACGCATGTTCAGAAAGCTTCCTTGTGGCCATGTAGGCAATTCCGGCTACAGAATCAGGACCACGCGCCATCGTCGTCCATTTGCGTGTCAATGACCCGATTGCTAAATTCGTCCAAGTCTCACATCAACCATCCACCATCGTAACTGAGTCTTCAGAGCGTGGGCTGTACAGGTCTTCCGCGTGGGCTCTAGAGTGAGGCGCCGTACTCGGTGGCCCCCAGTCCTCTATTTAATGTGATTAGCTAAATGCTTTTCAGAAGAATCTGCTGTCCTTACTTGTTACATCAAGGAAAACAGCAACAACAGTGACAGAATCTAAAGATCATGAGGTAACGATTCCTAGTTGAGTCAGCGGAGCGATCTTTGAGCGAGGAGTAGTATCTGTCTTACTGCGGCGATTCGTCGTTCGTCATCCTCACAAGTCTGACACTGGCCTCTCAGAACCAAGCTCACTCAAGGAAGTTCATCTCGGGTCCCAAGAACTTGAAACGGACCCCCTCCGGCGTCGAGATCACCTCCAGATCCTCGTTGCGGGTCTCGTTCAGCAGGTACTTCTGGCGGATGTGGAAGCGGATGCCCATCTCCCAGATGGGCTCGCAGAGCCTCTCGATCCTGTCCTCCGCGTGTATCTGCTCGCGGGGCAGCAGGAGGTCTCCCGGGCGGCCGCGCAGGGGGAGCCTCGGCGACGGCAGCCAGCGCAGGTCGTCGAACAGCGTGACGACCTCCACGAGCGGCAGGGCCTCCAGGAGCGCCAGGGCGCCCCTGTAGTACATCGGGGAGAACAGTGTCAAGTTGAGGATCCGGATGTGGCGGGCGAGCTCCTGGGTCTCCGGGATCGGGTTCTCAAACATCTTCTGGGGGTCGCGGGGGTTCTCGAGGGTAAAGGCGTCGACGGCGGGCAGAACCCAGGCCTTGGGATCCGCAATGTTCAGGACTTCGGTGGAGAAGTCGAAGCGGTTGACGCGGACAAAGCGCTGGTGGACTGCGCTGCGGGCGTGGTGATTAATCTGGGAGATGTGCTTTATGAGAGAGAAGCGTGCCTTGAGGATGGCTTCCTCGTCGTCGGTCGAGACAAAGACCCGCAACTGCCGTGGACTTTCTTCGTGTGTTGTCACGTCGAGATAAAGGCTGCATCGGGTGCGGCAGGCTTGAGAGTAGGCATCGTCTACAGCGGCTTCCACAATGAGGAGATAGACCTCGTAGGGTATGCATGCCCAGATGGCCTCCATCTTGGGACTGGAGGTCATGGTGGTGAGTGGGTGGTGATTGAAGAGTTGTGATTGTGTTTACGTGGGGTGGAAAAGACGGAGTTGCCTTAAATATTCAGCAAGGAAGGAGCCCAGGTGAATGGCCTGCTTTGTGGTGGAATAGTCATTGTGGTCCCTATCACTATTCATCACTACTGCTGTTGCTGTTCTTGGATTATTCCTCTGGAATCCCTCCTGGAATCCCAACTAGGAATTTAATAGGTGCTGTAAAAATTATGAACAGTGACTGAGCTGGATAGGAGAGACTAGGGGCCACATGGTGAAGACGAAGACACAGCAAGACTTTTCATAATAATCTCTAGCATATTTCAAAGAAACAAGCCCTAACCTCTCGTCTAACTCAAAAAAGAAGCATCAGTTTATAAACCATAACTGGTCATGACACAGGAACACATGCTACAGGAACTGGGTTGAGGAATATTTCGACGACCTCCCAAGGGGCAGTCCAGAAACAACAAGAAGTCAAGCAAAAGGCCCTGACCGTTCGGATGCGCAAAAGCCACGGAGAAGATAAATTCGCTGGAGTTAGACTCCCTAGTCGTGCAGAATGACTCCTTGAAAAAAAACCACTCAGCGAAGTCTTCTCCGGGTACAGAGGCATCGCGGCTGTGGCTGAAGAAGCTGACATCTGATGAGACTGCCACATTCTCCATCGTCAAAAGCTGTGTATATCAGCGGGGAAAAGTTGGAAATCAAAGTCAGGTGCGTTGAGTGGGACGGTGTGTCCTCTGGCTACTAGGAGACGAGGTGGGATATCGAGCATTTTCGACGGTATGCGACAAGTTCACCGAGCCGGGTCTGTTTCCCGCCGAGTTCCATCGCGCCAGAGAAGAAGCAGAGGCAGGCCGAGATCGCCGAATTCAAGAGCTCCAGGACTTTTCATTACGCGTCCTATTCTGGGTTGGTCGCCGGGTCCTATGGTTTTGGTGGGCGGTGCCGGACCAAGAAGAATGTGAGTTGACACCAGTTCGCCGCTGCCCAAGTCTTCCCAACTGATCCAACCAAATCATACGACAGGCCGACGGACGAGTCATGATCGACGCCGTCTCGTACTTGCAGGAAGAGAGGGCCGAAACCCAGCCTCTCGCCGATCGCTGACGAATCTGACATCCGCAACATCTGGGTCGAGGAGTGGAAGGCACACGAAGACAATATGGGGACGGTGATACCGCTGAGCAAGCGGTCGAGAGAAGAGCAAAGCGAACGGTTGAATATTGACAAAAGCCCATGATAAGACCAAAACCAAGCCAAGTAAGTGTTTGCCTAATCGAGCCTGCGTTACTTTCTGAGGCTAATCTTGGGCGTCAGCAACAGAGCTGTCTGACATAGCAGTCGATTTCGGGTGCCAATAACTTGAGACGCATCCCTTCTGGCGTCGTAATTACTTCCGCGTCGTCATTTGTGAACGGGTCTGTCGATGTCGAGATATACTGGCGGAGGTGGATGCGAATACCCATTTCCCAGAAAGGCCTGCAAAGCTTTTCGAAATCAGGCTCCTCGGTAGTAAGAGTTGTAAGCTTGGCGGGTCGAATGGTATCTCCCGGCTGGCTCTGGCAACGATTTTGGCTTCGACGGCTGTGACGATGATGGTCAACTATGGTTATAAGCTCGACGCTCTGCAGAATTCCCATAAGCGCCAGAAATGTTTTGTGGGATAGCTTGAGACTGGCAAGCGAATAGATATTGAACCTGCGGATATGCTGGAAGAGCCTCCAGGTCCCTGGGATTGCATTTTTTTAATGTCTCAAAGTGTGGCCATTGAAAGGTTTCGACGTCGAAATTGTCGACAGAAGGCAAGACCCATGCTTCGGGTTCGACGGTGTAAAGTGCGTAGTTGCACCGAGGGAAGCGGATGAAGCGGCGATGAACAGTGCTTCGAGCGCTGCAGTTGATCTGAGAGATGTTCTGTATGAGAGAAAATCGTATTCTGCAGATGCGCCTGTGGGCGCTGTTGTGGTGAACGAACAGATGCATTTGGAAGACTTCTTTAGACCAAAGTTCTTTAGGCCAAAGATTGAAGGTGCACGGAGTAGCACAGGCTTTAGAATAAGCATCTTCGACGGCGGCTTCGACGACGAGAAGAAATATCTCGTGTGGTATGCGAGGTGTCTGTGCCTGTACGGCCTCGATCTCAGTATCAGAGGCCATGGTGGCGATGGGTGGTGTTTGAAGAGACTGCAGTGTGGTGTGACGTTGGTGATTGTGAGGAGCAAGTTCTGTGTTGGCTGCGGGGCGAGGATGAGGTATCGGTTGGGTTGACCATACTGTTTTCACCGCCCGCCCTGACATCTTACTTTAATGTAAAAATACCTAGCGGGCAGGACCGGGGACTAGGGGTCGCAGCAACGGATGCCCAAATGAGAACACTCCAAGGCGCCTCGAATATTTGCTTAGGAAGGAGCCCAGGTGAGTGGCATGTTTAGCGTTGAAATTCGCCTAGGTACCTATCCGGAACGCGGGTGGGTGTTCCAAGCCCAGCCCATACCTAGTAAGTGGTGCGTGGCACGGATACCATACTCAGGAGAGTGCTCTTATCTGAGATGTCACCACTTTTGGCAGGAACTAACCCCCCGCCCCTTTCCCCTAGGTCCCTTTTCGTTTCCTTAGGTACCCAGGTAGAAAGACCACGGAAGGATCATCAGAACCGCAACGTCTTCATCGATCAAGTCTGCGGCCAGGGTCGAAAGATATGCCCTGATTCGCCAGAAAGCTTCTGAACCTGTCGGTCCTTGAGCCTCACCACCTTGAACTGGTAGGTACCTGGGAGGTAGAGTTCAAGGAAGTCAAAAGAGCCCGCCCGGTTCGACTACGTGTCCTACTACTCATCCAGCTGTAGTATTATACAGTATCACACTGCCTGTTAGGCCCTGTAAAACTCCCAGGGACATTATTTAGCAACAGAAATAGTAACAGATAGTTCAGCAGCAACAAAAATACAGCAACAGAGACAGCGACAGTAACACTGGTAACAACAACTATAGCTATAAACACAGCTACAGATCTCACGATACTATTATCTCCAGACTAAGGAACTTGCTTGGAATCTGACTAGTTGGAGGGCTAGGACTCTAGGTCAAGTAGGATATCTAGTTCATAATCGGTCTTGAGGGATGGAAAGACGATCAGCAAACTAGCATTCTTAAAACCGCCGAAGTACCACGGCAAGGCAAGTGCATAGCATGTTCCAACCTCGTTTTTCAAACATTCGAGGTCCTTCACCGGGTTATTAACATCTTAAACAGTCAACAGCCACATACAGCACATAATCCTTTCGAGCAAGACTTTTCATATTCATATTAATATCCAGCCTGCTTCAAAGAAACAAGCCCCCAACTCTCATCTAAAATTCAAACCCAACAACAAAAATGTTCAGTTCATAAGCCATAACTGAACATGAAACACATGAACGAGGTATCCAAGAAAGAATAATAAAAAAACGACGGGATGGCACAAAAACAAGTCATCACCCCCAGAAAAACTTCCCAACCCAGTCAACCAAAAAGAAAAAAGCACAAAAAAGCCAATACCAAGTCTATATCGTTTCCATTTCCCGTTTGGCAGCCCAACCCAAGAGAAGAAACACAACCGAATTTGCCCCCGTGAGAACAGAGAGAGCTCGACTGCCTTCCGTTTTAAGCAGGAGCATACCAAACCCAAATATGACCCAGGATATAAAAAAATAGAAAAAACCCTCGAAGGAAACAGATTCCCCAAAAATGGAAATCCCCCCTTGCCTTCCAAAGAAGAAAAAAACAATCCCCTCGGTCCAATCTCTAAGACGCCTTAATAAGTAACGTCATAATCCTCCCTAACGTCAAGGTCCATGCCGGCGTGCTTGGTCCGCAGGTGCCTGACAAAGTTGTCCCGGCGGTTGTACACGTGCCCCGTCCGGGCCTTCCGGCACCCGGGGACGCGGCACCGGTACCCCGCGGCGGCGACGCCGTCGGGCGTGCCGTGGGTGCGCTGGTGGCGCCGGAGGTCCTTTTGCGTGGCGAAGGCCTTTTCGCAGCCGGGCTGGTCGCAGAGGTACTCCTTCACGTGGTACCTTTCGTGCTTGCTGGGAGGGGTCAGTCTCGAGTCATTCTGAGACGGGAGAGGACGGGACTCACGTCAGGTCGCTAGGTCGCCGGAAGACCTTGCCGCAATTCTGCCAGCGGCACTCGAAGCGCATGCGGGAGATGTCGATGCCGCCGCCGTTAGCACCGCCGACGAGAAGGCCAGCGGACGCGGGCGTGGCAGCAGCATCGCTCGCCCGGTCGCTCTCATTCTCGATTTCGCGGTTCATCAGGCTGAGAGTCGGGCTCAGTATGCCCGAAGAAGAGGAGGGGGTGTCGAGTGGACACCCCATGACACCAAGTGCCGTAGGTGATCTCCATGACGGCGAGCCGGTCAGCGGAGTCAGGGGAGGGTCGTCGACGGATTCTATTTCAAGAGACGCCGTCGTCGGGGAGGAGGAGTAGTAGTCGCAGTAACAGATGGGGTTGCCGAGCAGCACGCAGTAACAAGAGTCAACGAGGTTGGGTTGTATGCTGGTGTCCAGGTAAAACGCCACCTTGGGAGAGTGGGGGTTTTTCCGGGGGTGAGGGGGGATGTCTGATCGGCTGATCAGAGGAGGCGGCCCGGTTCCAGGGGCCGAGAGTACACGGAAGCTCGAAGGCTAGGGGTAGGGGGTGAGAAACGGTTCGTCGTTCCAGAGGCAAGAGCGAGCCCTGGGATGGGTGCTTTGACCGAGTCAAAGAATAGGCGGGGAAATTCCCCGCATGCGGTTCTCAGAATGGGCGATGATCCGGGGAGGCTACCAGAAAGGTAAGGGGGTTGTTTTGCAACGGTGTGTTGGTGTTGGGGGAGTAGGGATGCTATCGGGCCATTCCGATAGGGATGTGATGTTCGGAGGTGATGCTCGAGGAACGAGGTGTTCAAGAGCTGTCGGTCAGTGAATGACGATTCAGTCAGTCGCGGTGAGTGTGATTTCGGATGTGTGGTTCAAGGATGCCGGCGATCTCGGATCCGGGGGGCGTTGTTTTGAGGCTGAAGTCGGCGCGGGGCTCGCGGAGTGCGGCGGGTGCAGGGACTGTTCTAGCGGGGTTGGGGAAAACGGAGTGGTCGAGGCCTTTCGATTGTCCTTTACGGACAAGGAGCCGGGCCGCAGCGATTCTTAAGTAAACGGCCAGCTCAGATCCGACGTGCGGGATCTGGCGGGGGCGGTGCACCGGGGTTGGCACTGAAGCGACACTGCACCAGTGTAAAGAGGGGAGGGGGCCTCAAAAAATTAGAGGCTACGGTCACTGACGCAGCAGTGTTATTGGCCGTTGCTCGCCATTGGAGCCGTCTAAAACGCAGAGCGAGCCCAATTGGCCTGATAACGCAGGGTGGGGAGGCTGTGGGTGGGGTGACGATGGCCAATGAAAGCGCCGTGGAAGCTTCGAAACTGGGTCTCCGGCTTCGTCCTGCATGACGGCCCAGCGTCCAGTCGATTGGGCTCCGCTCGCCTTTCGCTTGGGGACGCATTATTCGCCCGACGCCGCCCATCACCATGTCATCACACCTGCACCACGGTACCACGAGACCCAGCGCAGCCTCCACGAAGAGCGGAGGGCTGGCCCGGCTGGGAGGCGCGCACACGACCGTGGGATGCTTAAATTGCGTCCCGGGCGAGCAATCCGACGCAAATGATAACGTCAAGGTTTCAAGACGACGATGTTGATGGCGACATCGATCAGCCGAGAGAGACAGACTTCACTCAGCCTCACCGCCTATCGCCCAGGCACGGAATCTGGCCGACGCGACGATTCCTCTGCCTGCGCCAACTAGCGATAACCTCGTCTCTTAGCCTCGCCGGACGTCAGGCGCCATTGGCTGCTCGCCTCGCCTCCACCCCTGGCCCCGAATCAAGCTCATATGATATCTTGGAGCGGTCGCCTTGTCCGAACAAGCACTTGGCGCAGTGCTCCGCCTCGCTCTCGGCGCAAACTGGGAAATAAGCTTGCCTAGATGGTCGCGAATGTGCAGACGACATGTCGTTGCCAGCGCCGGAAGCGCCCATCGCCAGTGCAGAATGCGGAAGGAGTCATGTCCGACCGGTGTGGCCAGTCCGGGTGGCTCAGTCCGGCGGGAGTGGATCTCGGGATGCGGCGGCATCAACGGCAGCCCCATCGATAGCGCACATCTTAACGGCCCGTCGTGGGGCTAAGCGTTCGGGCCGGCCACGGCCCATGCAATCCCGTCCAACGGCGGGACGGGCGTCAAGGCGGCGGCGACTCATGTCCGGGCCGCGAGGCCACGAGGTAGGTGCCCCGCGAATCACCAATGTCACCTTACAAGGAACGTGACGTGACGACGGTGGAGTTGCCGTGGCAGCGGCGATGGCGATGTCCATCGGTCTCCATGTTTGACGACGTCGTGTAGACTGCATGACTTGGTGACCCGACAGTCTGCAACGAAGACAAGATCCGCGGAAAGCGAGAGTAAAGCGACAGCTCATGTCGGACGGTGATGGACGACATCATGTGCAAGTTGAAGCAGACCGACGCAGCTCTTGGCGTGCACTGCAGGCTCGCATCGACTCGGTGCCTCTGGCAACGGGGTTGGATGCCGACGTTGGTCCGTTGTGCGGCCTCGTTCTGAGGACGTTGCATCGACCCGATCAGAGTCCCATCGTTCCGTGGCCAATCCGGCGTGTCCTATCTCGAGGCCATGATGCTTGACGCGGCTCGCGATGCCATCATCGAGCAAGTCTGCACGAAAGCGTTAAGAGACGGTCAAGAGATGCTTGTTTTTTTCGCGTCTCGTGGCCTGAGCAGAAGTTCGCGGTGCATATATGAAGTAACGTCAGGGCAAGTGCCGACAGACCGGTGACCTTGGAGTCATGACTCGGCCGGGGGATTTTTCGGTCGTCGATGGTGGTGACGGCGAGGAAAGAGGCGAGACGGCTAGGGCCCGCGGGCGCGTGGCCGCCATGTCTCTGACTCGGCGCCGATCCGTGTCTCGCTCGGATCTCGCACGCCGTTACAGTTTTGGCTCCAGGTGATCTGGGGAGGGAGGGAAAGTGCAGGGAATTTCGCCGAAGTGTGCATCACTTGCGTTATGGTGTTTGGTCGTTGGATTTAGATTTGTAGTGATACGTATCCGAAGATGTCGGTGACAAAAGTACGGCGATTAGATGGTTGGATGAGGAGGAGGTTGTGATGCTTTGAAGAGTTGCCGGCCGGTGGTGTTTGGTGAGGCAGCTACGGGTAGATGGCGAGACAAACGCCTCTGCCGGGCACTGGAGGTACGTTTCCTTCCGGTCCGTCTTGGCTTCCGTGGAGGTGTACGCAGAAGTACCTAGGTAGGTACGACCTAACCTGACGGACTTAGGAAGGTCCTCCAGGTGTAGATGTCTCAGGGAAGGAATGAGGATGGAAGGGTTCTGACACCAGTGAGGCTTCCCGTCTTTGTTCCATTCAGTGTTCCCGCTTCCATTGGTGGGGGCACCGTCAGCGGACCCCAATCCTGCTTACAGCGTATCCAGGTACCCAAGTACACCACAAGAGTCCGCGAGACAAAGACCAACTTTTTACCCTCCAAAGTCCATGTCTCAACCGCCATCCAACAACTATTGTTGACAAGTGAGAAAGACGGCCGTAGTCAACACCAATCCCCAAAAAGGCCGCTCGCATGGCCGTTGTTTATTCCCCGGGTTCCATCGAGTCTGAGCGGTCCCTTCGACCCCGCATGTCTTCCCCAGAGACGTGGTTCCATCATGATGTACCGCTGCGGGCAGCGACTGCTGTAGTCCCCGGCAGTGCCCGGGCACTAAGCGCCAGTTGGCGACAGTGGCAGCCACACGGCCATGGTGGAGGTCCTCCGGTAGGTACTCTGGTACTCCGGTACCCGACCGATGATGACCGGGAACGATTGCTTCTCTCACTGAATGAGGTCTTTGATGATGAATTACACTTGTCTACTTCTCTCTCTCGCATACACTCCCGCTCTCTCGTCCTCCCTCTTTTCCAACTTCCCCAGTCCTCCCGGCTTTACCCCAAGTCAACCCCTGCCCCCCAGACAGGCGGGGGTAGGCAAGCAGCGGGGCACGGGAGCCATCCACCTGCCATCTGGGCGCAGAGTCATGAGACCTGTCTTGGACGCATGGTGTGTGTGATGCCCCTCCAGAAGACGCCAGCGCCGGTGGTACTGCTAAGCCAAGCCGAGCTACCGACCAGCCAGATGTCACTCGCTTCAGCGCTTGGCTGCCGCTGCCGCTGCGCTGCCGCTTCTTTGCTGCTTGCCTTGCCTTGCCTCGCCTTGCCTTGGTTACGGAGTACTTGCTGCCATGTTTTATGTTTCTAAGCTGCTGCTGGGCTGGAGAACAAAAGAAGCAAGACGATTCCCGAGGCTGTTGATAAATACCCGCTACCATCTCTCGCCTCTTACTTAGACTTGTCTTTGTTTCTCGTCACCCTTCGATATTTTGAATCACTACCGCCTCTCGTGTATCCCCATCCCATCATCTCTTACCATCCTCGCATAAGCTTCGTCCCAGGTCGCTTTTTGCCTTTGGCCGACACGTTTCCGGCTGCTCCAACTGCTCCAAACCCCATCCCAAGTCTGTCGATCAGGGACAGCCCCCGCCACCTTTATCCGCGCCGTTTCGCCGAGGCTCTGACGCTGCCCAGGAGGTCTCGCTTTATTAAGGAACGAGGGGGAGCCGGACTCGCCTGACCATGCGGGGACACTCTTTTTCATCCGCATCGCTGCTGTCGACGCTGCTGCTGCTCACAACGCCGACACCGACATCCGCCCGTCCAGGACTCTTCCCTGGCGTACAATCATCAGGCCCGTCTCCGGTCCATCAAGATCTCAGACGCTCCGCCCAAGAAGCGAGGATGGTCGCCGACACCCCCGACCGCTCCGCCCGCTGGCGGCCCCAGGTTCACTTCTCGCCGCCCGCCAACTGGCTCAACGACCCCAACGGCCTCTTCGTCGACACGGACGGCGTCTGGCACATGTACTACCAATGTGAGTCTCGTGCTGTGTGGTTTGTGTGATTTCATTCCCCTTCGGCCCTTCGGCCGTCTCAAATCCTCGTGCCGTCGATTTTCAAGGTTGTGCGACGTGGCCCGCAGGAACCTTACATACCTTCGTCCCGAGCAGGCGGGCAAGGTAAAAAGGCAAAGCCGCCATACATGCCTGCCACCCAATTCAGCTCTTCATGGCGTCGTGTCTGCGCATCTGCGCCGCCTCATTGGATCTGCGTCCTGCACACGTGCTAGTGCCCGTTTGCCCCTGAGGGTTGCGACTCTGCCCAAGACGGAAACATCACATGCGCCATGATGAGCGTTGCAGCGTCACCCCGCATTTTGGAGGGGTGGCCCGGAATGAGACACTACATACCATACCGCCTTTCACATTGATGCCATCCCATGTATCACCGTTAGAATGAGACTCGGGAGACTTCCTTCAAAGGACACCGCTAACCCTCCCAAGATGCCGACAACGTGCCGGGCAACGGCGTGAAGCACTGGGGCCACACCACGGCCACCGAGTTCTACAACTGGGTCGACCACCCCGTCGCCATCCCCGCCACCGCCCGCGACGGCTCCATCTGGTCCGGCAGCGTCGTCGTCGACCGGAACAACTCGTCCGGCTTCTTCAACGAGACCTCGGGCAACGACAACATCATCGCCTACTACACCTCCTGGGAGCCCGACCAGCAGTCCCAGCACGTCGCCTGGTCCACCGACGGCGGCTTGACCTTCAACCAGTACGAGGGGAACCCCATCATCTCCCTCAACCGGCACGGCTTCCGCGACCCCAAGATCTCGTTCCACCATGAGACGAAAACCTGGGTCATGGTCCTCTCCATGGAGAACCAGGTCGCCTTCTACACCTCCACCGACCTCGTCAAGTGGTCCCAGATCTCCATCTGGAACCCCGGCCGCAACATCGGCCTCATCGAGTGCCCGCAGTTCCTCCAGATCCCCCGCAAGGACGCCTCCGGCAAGGTCGACGGCGCCCGGTGGGTCCTGACCCTGAGCCTCGGCGGCGGCGCCCCGAACGGCGGGGCCGCCGTCAGGTACCTCACCGGCGACTGGGACGGCACCACCTTCACCCCGGACGCCTCGGGCTCCGACGCCTACACCCTCTACGACTTCGACTTCGGCCCGGACAAGTACGCCACCGCCTTCTTCCACCTCCAGCACCTCGACGACGCCAACCAGGACGCCTACTCGGTCACCTGGGCCGTCGACGCCACCCACTACGGCTGCTGCACCCCAACCGACCGCGAGGGCTGGCGCCACTGCATGGGCGGCATCCGGCGCCACTGGCTCGACGCCCCCACGAACAAGCTCGTCTCCGTCCCGGCAGGCGACCTCTCGAAACTCGCAGCCACCGCGCCGGGCTGGAACCCCATCCTCGACGAGAAGGGCGTCTCCGGCATCGAGGGCACCAGCTCCGTCATCCGCGACTTCAACCCGGCCGTCGAGTGGACGCTCACGGTGCGCATGGCCAAGTCCCTCCTGCAGGAGGGGTCCACCGCCTCCGCCGAGCTCTCCTTCCAGGACTCCCAGGCCTCCGCCGAGCGCGTCTCGCTGGCCTTCGAGTTCGCCGGCGCCGCCGACGCCGCGCCCGTCGCGAGCTTCAGCATCGCCCGCGCCAGCTCCTCGTGGGACCGCTCGGGGACGTTCGGCATCTCCGACGTCCAAGCCTTGGAAGCCGCCGCCGGCACGGGGTCTGATGGGGAAGTGGAGTTCCGCCTGCACGGCATCATCGACCGCTCCATACTCGAGGTGTACGTCAACGGCGGCGTGGAGGCGGGGACCATGCTGTTCTTCAACGACGCGCCGCTGGACAGGATCAAGCTCACCCGCGGGTCCGGGGCGGGCGACGCGGGGATCACGTTCGATTTTAGAGCTGTTGCGCTCAAGAGCTCGTGGGGCACGTACGACGCCGAGGACGGGAAGGTTGCGAAGGACGAGTGGGTTACGGACGAGCTTTAGAGGGGTTAGTCTGGGGGTTTTGGTCTATGAGTATGAGGTACAGCGTCTTGCATTGTGAAGCATCTTTCGTTCACTGTTTACTTGGTGATGTGAATGTGATGTGCCGTGACGGAGTACCAGAGGAGACATGTCTTCGTCTCCCAACGTGTTGAGGAACTCTCTACCCCGTCAACCCCCCGTTCGGGGCAAGGGACCAGCCCAAGACAGCTTACGAAACTCGCCACGACGTGCTCCAAGCCACTGTTTTGGACATCCAGCCGACGCAGAGTAGCGTGTCTCCGTTTTACTTCTCTGCACAGGGCAACGAGGCGAGTCTCGTAGAGCTTGATATCAATGAGGGGTACGCGATGCTCTCACAACTTCACCGACTAGCGGAAAGTGCCCCCCTCGTTTTCCCTTCTCCCATGCTACACTCCATCTTGTCGCCGCAATACCAATCCGGAAAGCCTGACGGCATCCGACGTCTTGAACAGAACGACGTCACCCGCGCGCCCCCGCGTCCCCCACGCCGTCCCAACCCGGCAGAGAGACGGCGGACGTTTCAAAACACCACCCGGATCGGCGCTCCATCCGTAGAGGAAAACCGTCGATCAGAAGATCCGCTCAACACACGAGCACAGAACCCTCATCGAGATGTTCGAACCAAGCTCCGGACTCTCAAGTCACTGCAGTCAATAATCTACACACACACATACATACGCACCCAGAGAGAGGCACGCACACAGAAGAGTAGACGTGAATCAGGGAAATTTTATTACACTCTTTTTAAACCCGGTCCGTTATTCACCCTCGAGGCACATCATCCCCCATCTGCCGTAGCAGGGACGTAGAGGGCATGTACATCACGTTAGGCTCAGTCCCGTCTCGTACGCCTAACCCACCATCCCCTTCGTACCCAAGAAAAAACAACTGAAAAGAGCAACAGTCTATATCGTGCCGCGACCGGGAAATCATGGGCATACGCGCACACCCCCCCTTGGCCTGCCAGTGCGAATAATGAAAGCAATATCTACCATGCAGCATCCGCCGCGTCGTCCTTCGTGTGGTTCTTCCCCCCTTCCGGTGTAGGATATCTCGGGAAAAAATAATAAAAATGTTGGAAACAAGTGCACCGGAAAAAAAAAGATGTAGTTGGCACAGGCTAGAAAACAGAAAAGAGTACAGGTCGTTAACGCATCGCCGCTGCTTAGTAACCCAAGCCGGCGACCGCGGCGGCGACTTCACGCCGTAACCTCCGCTTGGCGTTTGGGTTCTTGTCTGCTTCCCTGAGGGCGTCGTTGGGGTCGACCTTCTTCTCGCCCTCCTTCTTCTCCTCCGGCTTGGGCTCCTCCGGCTTGGGAGGCTCCTTGTGCTCCTCCGGCGGCGGCGGCTTGACCCTGCTCGGGTCCGCCTTGGGGTCGCCGGGCTTGCCGGTCTGGTCGATGGGCGCCTTCTCGCTCTTGAGCTTCTCCTTCTCCGCCGCCGCCTTGTCCGCGTTCAGCTTGTCCGCCCGCTGGTCGTCCTCCAGCGCGTCATCCTTGGCGGGCGCGATCTTCTTGGCATCGCCGCTGTTGAGGCTCGCGAGGGCCGCGCTGTCGAACATGTGCGCGCTCTCCGCGCTCGTCATGGCGTACTTGGTCGCGTTCAGCGTCTGGCCGAGGATCGCCGCCTGCGCGTCGAGCTTGTTGTAGAAGGCGTTTGTCGGCACGTCCTCGAGGTAGTTGAGGCGGTGGCCGCAGCGCGCGCCCAGCACGTCGCGCACCTTGGGGTTCGAGCTGCAGCAGTGGCCCCAGCAGTCGCTGATGTGGTCGATGACCGACCGGTACGGGTTGCGGCGGCGGCTCTCGTCGATGATGTGGACGATCGTGGGGATGGCGACCTCGTGGAAGACGCCGAAGCCGGCAAAGACCTCGGCCAGGAAAATGTAGTCGGCGAAGAACCGGCGGGGGATGTAGTAGATGTCACTCCAGCCGACGCACCACTCGTCGCGGCGGACCTTGTACTCGAGGTCGAAGTTGTCGACCACAGCTGCCGCCGCCATGGCCGTGCGGTGGAAGTCCTGGCCCCAGCCCCACCAGTTGTAGTTCTTGATCTCCGTCAAGCACATGTACTCGGGGCCGCCGTGGGAGGGCGGCGCGGTGTCGATGATGGCGGGGAAGTGGATGTTGTACGGGTTCATGCCGGTCCATCCAAGAGGGTCGATCCAGGCGTCGAAGTGGTAGTACATCAGGCCGTCGATCTCGGGCTGCGTGTCGAGGATGACCTTCATCGTGCGTGCGACCTGCTTGTAGACGGTGAAGGTGCCGGGGAACTGGTCGTGCGTGATGTTGTGGAACTCGGGGTCCTCGTCCTTGAACATGCCGGGCATCGAGATGTGGACGGTGTGGAAGAAGGGCGCGTACTTTTGAAGCATGGGGATGCGCTCGGGGCGCGCCGAGTTCCATCGGATCATGGCCATCGTGTTCTTGAAGGGCGACACGATCTTGTCCTCGGTACCGGTGACGGGGGTGGGGCCGGACGGCGAGGACGCCTTGGAGCCGCCGTCCTTGGCGAAGTTGGGCATCTTGGCCTCAGACATGGTCAGGAAGGCTACGATGACGATGGTGATGAAGGTGGAGACGATCAGGAACATCTTGTTGAACTTGCGGGCGACGGCGGCCAGCTTGGAAAAGAAGGACAACTTCTGGGGCTCGTTGGATGCGGGCGTCGCATCCTTGGGCGGCGGGTTGTCCATGTAGAGCCACGAGGCGACGAAGACGACGACGGTGCCGGGCAGCACCAGGAAGCTGAGCTTGGTGCCGAAGAGAATGGGCGAGACGTAGAGCAGGATGCCGGTCGCCACGGCGGTCGCGAAGCACTTGATGACGGCGTCGGCGTCTAAAGAGAGTCAGCGCCGGTACAATCCTCCGGGAGACGGTCGATACTCACACTTGTAGACAGCGGTGATGGCAAGGCCGATGAAGACGTTGCTGACAATGACCATGATGGCGCCGAAGCTGTTGTAGCCCTCGAAGAAGCCCGGCTCGTCGGCCTTGAGGACCTTAATGACGATATGGCACATCAAGTTCATGACGGCACCGGCAGCGTACAGGATCATGTTGTCGGCGTGCAAGCTCGAGTCGTCGGTCTTGAGCAGGGCCTGGTTGTACACGCCCGAGGAGGCGCTCAGGAAGACCTGGAAGAGCAGGATGAAGTACGTGCTGAACGGGTACGTGGTACCCGTCTCGGGGTTGTACTGGGTAACCATCAAGCCGCAAATCTGCATCTGTTAGAACCGAGCACAGGACGCCGGAAGGGGGATCTGGCGACTCACCTGCATGACAATGGCGATCCACTGGATCTTGGAGATCTTGGTGTTGAGAGTCGCGATCATGACGAGGGCGGTGATGAAGGTGACACCGCTCTTGGTCAGCTGGATGGTGCCGGGGTCGGCCATCTTGTAGCTGACGAAGATCTGGGCCCAGTTAGCTGCGTCCGTCTACCAACCTGCCAAATCCCAATCACATACCGAGTTGTTGATGAGCACGTAGAACAGGGCCAGGTTGCAGAAGCCGTACCGCACATCGCGGGTGACCTCGCCCCGGACGTAGCTCCAGTACGTCCTCAGGTCGAGCCGCGGCAGGGGGCCGGTGTGCTTGTCGACGCCAGAGGCACTGCTCGAGCTCGAACCGCCGTTGAGGTTCTCCTCCTCGCCGCGCTTCTCATCCAGGCTGCTCCGCTCGTTCATGGGAAGCTCGGTGGCGAGGGTGGAGTAGCCGCTGCCGCCGCCGCGGGTCGAGGGACGAACGCCGTCTGCGGCGCGGCGTTTGCACTCGTTGTAGAAGAAGATGGTGGAAAGCACCATCTTGAAGAACTCGGAGATGGTGACGGAGGCGGATGGCGAGAAAGAGTAGGAGCCGCCAGTCTGCGACAGCTTCATGACGATGCCGATGCCGACCTGGATCGCGACCAGGCCGAGGGCTGCGGCGTATGCGGCATGCTGAGGCCCGCTGGGAATCCAGCCTAGGGGCTTCAGGAAGAGCCCCAGTATGCTCCCGTGTCGTAGCATGGCGTCGGACGTCTTTCTTCTCTCTTCAACCAGCCACAGGAGAGGCGGTTATCGACGTTCGAGGGACGGAGGGGTTCGAGGCTCGCGCGGTTTAGGGAAAAAAAAGTTCGAGGGCCGGGCGGGCAAACGAGCGTGGTGGGAGAGAGAGGTATTGGCAGCGTGCTGCAGGATGGACTGGGCACAGAGCAGACACTTGGCCGGGCTGCAGTGCAAGTGTGTGCTTGGAGGACGGGATCTTGGGATTGCTGACGCGCGCCCGGTTGGTCTGCAGAAAGCAGGAGAGACGTCTCTGGTTATCTTTAGGTTTGCTGGGGGCGGGGGGATGACGCTGGCAGTGCCGTGGTGTCCGTCATGCGTCTGGTTTTTTTGTCCTTCTTTTGACTGCCTTCGATTCGTGTCGTTCGCTCGTCTTTCGTCTTCGTCGTGGGCGTCGACTGTCGGTCGTCTGGGAATCCGCTCCCGAGGTCGCAAAAGGAAAAAGCCTTAAGACTGGGCAGGACGATGGGAGAGGGAGGAGGAAAAGAATTGGAACCAAATTACACAAGGGGAGGCGGAAGTCCAGGAATGGGTGTTGCAGCGCGACGGCGAAGCGAAGGGTCCTCGAGAACGGGAAAGGCAAGGGAAGGGGAGGCGGAGGGGGAGAGCCTGGAGCGAGCGCTGGAAGCCGAATCCTGGAGGTGCCCACACGGAGCTGACAGACTTTCCCGGAGGTACAGTGCCTGCCACTTCTTGCGCTGGGGGTACCTCGCATGCTACGAGTGTGTGTTACGGGTACCTGTGGCCAAGCAGTTCCAATGGAGGGAAGGTTCAGAGCCCCCCCAGATTGGGAGTGGATGGATAATGAAGAAAATAGAACGGGCTGTGATTGGATGAGCGAGGGGAACCACACGGTGCCCGCAGTGCACGTTCGGGGACCGGCGGCGGTCGATCGGCGCTGTCCTCGCAGTGGCAGTCCGCCCGGCCAGGTACCTGGGCGAGTACATAGCAGTGGCTGCTGTAGGCCCCTGAAGTGATCGCTAAACCCATTGAAAAGGGGGTCCAGTCGTGGGCCATCTCACTCACACCTGCTTGACGGGGGTGCCCTAGGGGAGCCGCACTGTGTCAGGATTAAAGTAGCCGATCTCTAACAGCAGGGCCGCGGTACCACGTCAGGCAAGCCAGGACACCGGTGTTACTGAGGGTTGTAAAGCGCCAGCGAGGCCGCATCTAGGGTGTCATCAATCGATCCGTACCTGTTCTCTACAGAGCAAGTTCCGGCGACCAATGTGCTTTACGCATAGAACACAAAGCAAGGGGCCGTTTTGGCCTGTTTGCTGGTGCTATCTTTGCCCGCTGCCCAGTGCTCAGCGCCCCGAAGCTCCGACTACTACGGCGTTCATCCATCGAGCACCGAGACAGCCAGCCGGGACTGACCGGGCTGCGGTACTGGTCCGGTGCCGACTGCTTGAAACCTCGATCGGTATGCAATAGTACTTGGTGTGTATGTGTTTGTGTGTGCGATGCTATAGACTGTGGTCAAGTGCGATGTATCCTTTCCCGCATGCTTATCAAACCTCACATGTTGCTTCCAGCAGGTTGTACCTAACGATTTTGGTACTTTTGTGTGAGGAAAAGGGGGAAACTCAATCTTATCGCTCCAAAAGCCCGCGCAATGTGTCAGAATTTTTTTCCTTTCCTCTCGTCCCCCTCTGCCGCTGACGACAGGCCCGAGACACACGTGCGGCTGCACTGGCTAGGGAGGCAAGGAGGCTTTTCTTGGCCTGGTCTGACAGGAGGATTCTTGTTTCTGGCGCTGTGTGCCAATGTGCCGTGGTGTCTCTCATTTCACGGCTTGGTTGGCCAAGGCTGCAGGTCGGCTTCGTACCGTACCTGTTTGGGGAAGGCGCGTGGCCCGCAGTTGCTGACTGCTGCCCCCTTGCCCCTGGGGCTAAGGCGCAGAAAAGGGCACCAAACGGCGCGTTTTCCAGGGGGAAAGCGCAGTTGCGCAGGTCAAGCTCATGATCTGGAACTCCACCATTTGGCAACTGTACCTAGGTAGCCTCTAGGCTCCTGCCTCGTGGGGAGATACATAGCACAGTGCTCAATGTGTCAAAGGCTATTCGTACAGTACGGCCCGCCTCGAATGGATCTCACTTACTACATCGCGACTCCACCTGACGCCGTAAGGGAATCCCACGTCCAGATTGCTCATCAATCAATTAGCGTTAATTGGGGAACCCCATTCGCTACCTTTTGCCATTCGTCCTGTTGGACGGCCGAGTGAGAGCGTGGATCCGGTAAGATGACCGTCGGCGTGCGGACTTTTGCCGTGTCACTGCTAACCGTACCCGTCCGCGTCAATTGGCGATGTCGTGCTGGGAAAAGTCGCAGAAGAAACCGTAGAAGCGGAAGAAGACGACGTGCGTTGGGGCTGCAACATCGCATGCTTGTTCTTCCTGCCCGGGTTCCTGGGTTGCCCACGCGGGTGCCGTATTTGCCGACTTGCCGCTATCGCCAAGTCAGATCGCATCGGTAGAATGGTCAAATCACGTCCACTGAAGAATGCTTGTCGCGCCACCCGTCCAACGAGTGTCTTGGAATGAAGAATTGGCAGCAGAGGAGAAAAGAAGCCAAAGGAAAGTCAGACGAACGACGCTGCGGCATGAAATTCGACGTTATCTCGAGGTTTAAAATCAATCAGATTTTCCCTCCTTTGTGCACCGATGCTTTCTGTTCTTCCCGGCTAACTCTTGCGTCGGCAAAAACCAATAGAACGTCGGCTCGTATCCGGGCAATAGGCAGCCGTCAAACAGCCCTTGCAAAATAACCCACTATCGGACTGATAGAGGTACTTTGGGACGGCCCCTCTACAAAACGTCCCTATCACCAACAGCATCCAACATCTCGTGACTTCGCCCACCAACATGGGGCCACCCACACTGGACGCACCCGCGGCAGCCAAGCTCTACAGCACACTCGCTTCTTTACAGGCTTAGACTACAGCATAGAAAGCCCGGCGTCGGGCTGTGTGCGCAGCATGTGAAGAGACAACGGTATTACAGAGTCCGAGAAGACGCATACAGGACGTTCGCCGGCACAACCCTGCCGCTACCGTGCCTGCCATCGCCGCCCCAACGGACTACGCCGTAAAGCTGCGGCTCTATTCGGCTCTCGACGCGTGTCGTCTCGATATGCTTCGAGAAGAAGAGGTCGAAGACAACCGCACGACATCGGCGGAGCACAGACGCCATGCGGAACGGCGACGACGCAGCTATTACGACACCGTGGCCGAGCGAAAGAGCCAGCCAGACCGACCCGGACTGCTGGTTCGTCCTCTCTTTTGTCGCCCTCCCTCCCGTCCGTACACAACCTTGCCTTGCTCGCCTCGTCGACCATCACCGCGACGACTTCAAACGGAGATGCGCGCCTTGGCGGTAGTGGTGCCACCCTCCTGGCGGTCGACCATCGTCGACGTCCCTGGCGTTTGGGTGTGGCTTTCCGAGTGAGGCGTCCTCCCTGGAGAATGAAACGCACCAGATAACTTTATCTCAACAAGGACTCGCTGTATTCCCCGGACGCTACCGGCATCTTCCCTCCTCGCGGCGCCCTTTGGTCGGTAGCTTCGGGAACAAAAAATGGTGCCATTTCCACCCTACAGCCGTCCTGGGCAACTGGGGCAACTGTCAGCGTGTGCACCGAGTCAAGAGGCTGTTTCAGAGCGAGCGCTGGCCCGCCGGCGGTTTTTTTATTTTCCTCTGTCGGTCCGTCCCAAGCTGCTATTTTATCCCTACTGCTACTAATACGGTATACTACCAGGCGACAGGCACATGGGGGACGGGTTTGTGGGCATCGCCATATGACGCGGCTGTCTATCAATCAGACTTTCGACCACCGTCGCGTCGCGCCGCTCTCAACCATGAGTCCATGACCAAGTGCCGTCCGCTGGGCTGGGCGCCATCTATCAGACTTTATTGCCCTTACGTCCATGGGTTTAGGCCTGTGGATCTCACGCCGCCCTGCGTATGCGTTAATCATAATCACAGTCACAATCACAGAGTCGTCCTGCGATTTTTGTAACGTCCGTCCAATCCGCAAGTCACGTCTTCCCAGTCGTCGAGTCCGGAACAACTGTAGCCAACCCGTCAGCGCATCAACAATCTGCACGTTGAAATGACGAGCCTCTGAGCAGCAAATTGGGCGGCAGTCCGCAGACGCGACTGGGCCACCTAAATGACGGCAACCGCCATCAATCTGGATCCTTTGACGCACGTTTGCCGGCTCACAATGTTGAACGAGACTCGACTTTCCCAAGCCTCTTGCAATCAATCACGACGCCAGCCAATGTCGCCTCTTCTTCGTACCCACCCACGTTGGACGACGGTGCCCCCTGCGTCTCCGCCAATCCCACGCAGGGCTGACGGCATGAGGAAAGCAATTCTGCGACCACCCCGGCCTCGGGCTGGGATGGGCTGCAGCTAGGCGTTCCTGCCAATGGTGCTTGATTTCCTCTGTTCTTTGGCCTCCGCGGCGTCTACCTTTCTCGTCCTGCCCATCGAGCGAGCTGCAAGGACAGGATCATCTTTACTGCATTCGTCCCATCTCCATGCGCCCGTCCTGGCTCTGCGTGCTGGTTGCCCCTGAACCAGGGCCAAGAGCAAGACAGTTCGAAGCCAGCCTGAAATTGAGATGGCCAAGGCAAGAAAGGGAGAGGAGTCGACGGGCGAAGGCGCTGGTGAGGTCAGTTTGCGCTGGTCAAAGCGACGCTTGCTTCCGTCGGGCACAAAGTTCCGCCCCTCACTTGCCGTCTCCCGTCCTCACCCCAGCAGAGTCCGATGGCCATCGTACGTGCAGGTGTCCATCTTACTCCTCGGGCCAACGTCGCCAGACGATACCAAACATGCACAGATGCAACGGCCTGGCTGGGGCGTAACGAAAACCCCGACACGAGAGAAGGCGACGCAAGAGAAGGCTGTGATGGACTTGACAACTGACGGAATGGCTGAGCGACTTGGCGCGCGTGCTACCTGCCTCTGCGGAAATACGCACACGTCCAGATCCAGCATACCGCGGAAGTCGTAGTCCCCACGATGGGCCCAGACAGGGTCGACAGCCTGGGCTGGCCTGGTCCGGGCGTCGAGGGTTCTCTTGGGTGACAGGGGTTACAGCGCACAGTGCAGGTTTGAGAACGCGCTAACTGTCCCCGGCCGGGGTTGCGGTCGAGAGTCTCGAGGTCGACCGGCTCCACTCCGCATCTTGCTGAACACTTCGGCCGGTCAGCCATTGGGATGGTGTCGTCGCTACGGGACGAATGCGAGATGGATCGTCACCTGTGTGTCGTTGGTTTCCACCACGACCAGACGGATACACTGAAGTTGAACTGTCGCCGAGAAGCGAGTGGTCTGCTTTTTTCTCGTCTAAGGTATTGTACGCGGTCCAGCCCACTCGGTGCTATCGCCAGGCATGGGAACCACAAGCACCGGCAGGCTGCGCAAAAGGACCCTTGAGGGGCAGAGGCCCCTGTCAGTCCATGATACATACCAAGACCAACAAACTATTTGCCCTCAGCGAGTTTACCCTCAGCGAGGTCGGTCCAGTGCAGGCAGGCAATAGAGACCAAGCAACAACTGGCCCAGGGGAGGAATTTTGGAGGGGGCAGGTAAGGGCCCCTAAATCGAAAATCTTGGGGGCCGTACGGATACATGCCCGCATCGCATCTGCTTGGTGGTTGGAAGGAGGGAAAAGGAAAAAGTCAAATAGCCAAGCCGATTCTCACCAGAAAGAGGACCCGAACTTTTTTTTTTGTTCCCCCTGAAGTCCTCGTCTCCCTGGTCCGGTTGGGCTTACACAATCTGAGTACATGGCGAGATCGCCTTTGCAAGGATACGTACCTGGAGAGGTACTCCGTACGGATACAGATGTACTGAGTGGTGCTCCATATCCGCCAGGTACCCGGCCTCCATTGTTGGTAGTACCAGGTATGTATGCGGATTGAGTGCGACACGAGAGGGACACCCACGTTCTAACCCCCCGTTGCCGGTCCTTTTTCTTTGCCCATGTCCATCCAGATCCCCTCCGCCCGTGCTAGAGCTTTTGCTTCGCTTTCTTGTTTTCCAGTTTGTGTCTGTTTTCTCCCGACAGCTGGGTTTGAAGCCTTGTAGATCTGCATTCTGCTGCCCCTCTCTCACGCATCCCTTCGCTGGCATAACGCAGTGTTTCTCGGCTGTGGTGTTTCCCAAGTCTCACCTCACCGCCACCAAGTTCGAGACATTCCTATCGTGTTCGCGACAGGCCAGAACACACTTACCCGGGCCCCCTCTCCGCCGACGAACTTTTTTCCGAGTGACCGACATTTTCTGTCCGTTCCACCACTCCTTTTTCGCATCTGGCGAGCAACACCACCCGCGAACTCGCTGCCGTTGACCCCTCACCCACCGTCCCTCGACACAATGGCTCCTCAGACGAAAGCAGCGGCCGCCAACGGCACCGCTGCCACCGCGGCCACGAACGGCGACAACCTCGACTATGAGCCCATCAACGTCATTATCCCAATCGGTGGCATTGGCTCCCGCTTCGCGAAGCAGGGCTACCGCTACCCGAAGCCCCTGATCAACATCGTCGGCCGGCCCATGCTGTTGTGGCTCATCGACAACCTGAGCCTCAAGCCCGGCGACACCCTGTGGATGGCCATCAACGAGGAGGTCGACGACGAGTTCAGAATCGGCCAGCTCGTGAGCAAGACCTTCTCCAAGATCGACTTCAGACTGCTACGCCTGCGCCACCAGACCAAGGGCGCCAGCGAGACGGTAAGCTTCCCCTCCATGCCTCCTCGCCCGTAGAGGGGTGGAGAGACGGCCGAGCTCGAGAGCTGCGGGTTGCTGACTTGTGCCCCTCGCAGCTGTACATCGTCACCCAGAGCATGACCAAGAAGCACCTCGAGCGCAAGACCGTCTCCCTCGACTGCGATACCATCTACTGGGCCGACGTCCTCCAGGACATCCGCAACATGCCCAAGGGCCACGGCGGCTGCTTCTACTTCCCCGACGTCGGCGACAAGCCCATCTTCTCCTACATCAAGACGGAGCCCACAAAGTGAGTTGCAAGCAACCCACCCTTCCCCGCCGGCTGGACTGACCGAGGACGCACGCAGGGACGGATTGGAAAAGATCGTCGACATCCAGGAGAAGAAGGCCATCTCCAACAAGGCCAACACGGGCGCGTACGTGTTCCCCAGCGCCGGCCAGCTCAAGTCGTGGGCCGCCGAGAACCTCGACATGAAGAGGCCAGACGGCTCCGAGGTGGGCGAGTACTACACCTCGCAGATGATCGCCCTCATGATCCAGAACGGCGTGCCCTACCTGGGCATGCCCGTCAGCACAAAGGACTTCAGCGTCGTCGGCACCCCCGAGCAGCTGCAGGACCTGCTGAAGCTCTTGAAGACGGACACCTCCAACCTGCCCATCAAGCTGAAGAAGCGCCGCTTCTGCTTCGACCTCGACATGACCCTCGTCGGCGTGCCCGCCATCCCCGGCGACTACTCGACCTGCCCGCCGATCGAGAAGAACATCCGCCTCGTGCAGCAGCTGTACAACGCGGGGCACTACATCATCATTGTAAGTCGACGGTCTTGGCGCGCGTGTAAGTGGGAAGACGAAAAGAGTGCAGGCTGACACGACCTAGCAAACGGCGCGCCGCATGCGCACGCACCACGGCAACATCGGCTCCGTCCTCGCGGACGTCGGCCCCGTCACGTTCGCGCAGCTGGCCAAGTACGAGATCCCCTACCACGACATCCACTTCGGCAAGCCGTACGCCGACGTCTACGTCGACGACCTGGCGGTCAACGCCAACCTGGACACGATGCGCGAGATCGGCTGGCTGCTGGACGAGCGCGACCCGGCGGCGCTGATCGGGGACGAGGCGGGCACGGCCGAGGAGGCCAAGAAGGCCGGCATGATCGCGGCGCGCGACTTCAACACGATCCAGATCATCGGCGACAAGGTCATCAAGTCGAGCAAGTCGGAGAACATCCTCGGCGAGCTCTTCTTCTACTCGCACATGCCGTCCGAGGTGGCGCACATCTTCCCGACGGTGTACAACGTCGACTACATCGCCGACACGTCCATCTACAACATCACCATGGAGAACCGCCGCGGGCTGACGTTCTCGCACCTGCTGGTCGGGCGGTCCATCACCAAGGGCCGGCTCATCTCGCTGCTCAAGTCGCTGCACACGATCCACACGACGGCCAGCACGGACAAGGCGACGCTCAAGATCCCGGCGGCGCTCGAGGCCAAGTTCGAGGAGCACTCGCTGGCGCGCGCGAACCACCGCGTCAACATCTACGCCAACTACGGCTCCAAGCTGCGCAGCCGCTACTACCAGCACCAGGACAAGTACGACGCGCTGGGCCCGCTGGCGGCGTCGCTCTTCGCGCGCATCAACGAGTTCCTCGACACGTACGAGGCCGAGGAGAAGGGCGTGCACGCGCAGGTGATCCACGGCGACCCCGTCTTCAGCAACGCCATCCTGTCCAAGGACGAGAAGCTCGTCAGCTTCATCGACGTGCGCTGCCAGCTCGAGAACACGCTCACCCCCGAGGGCGACATCCACTACGACCTCGGCAAGGTGCTGCAGTCGCTCTGCGGCTACGACCACATCCTCTTCATGAGCGCCAACAACCACGACCTCCGCGGGGCCCTCGACACCGACGCGCCCCTGCTGGACGAGGCGGACTCGGACCTCCTCGACGAGCTGCAGGAGCACTTCTTCACCTTCCTCGAGGAGACGTACTCGGTCCGCCTGCACCGCAAGACGCTCTTCCGCATCACGGCGTCGCTCTTCTTCAGCCTCATCCCGCTGCACCGCCCGGAGCTGGGCGCCGTGTTCCTGCGCATGTGCAAGGAGACGCTCGACAAGGCGAGCAACATCAACTACGGACCGGGGGCGCGGTCCGTCGCGGGCCTGACGCTCAGCCGGCGCGCGAGCTCCAACTTCGGCACCGAGGAGAGCGGGCGCGAGATGCCCGTCGCCTCGGGCAAGGGGGAGACGCTGGCCGTGCCCAACGTCGTCGTGAGTTCCAAGTAGACGAGGAAGCTGTTCGGTCGGGAGATGCGCCGAGAGTGGGTTGCGAGTGTGGGGGGTGTTGCACTGATGTCACTGCGTGGAGAGCTCATGTGGGGTTCCTACGTCTGCCGGGGGGGGGAGCACGTATAAAAAGTCATGTGCGTGCGTATTAATTGCTTGCTTGGAAAAAGGGAGCGCGCGGTGGGGAGGAAGGGTGTTTTGTGTGTCTTTCAATTTTTTCTTCATGTCCATTTTTCCGAGGAAGTCTATGATGATGGGTCATGTATGACTATACCAGAGCTGCATCAAGAAGTTTACGTGTTTACGGATCCTGGACTGGGAGTGACTTGACTATGTGTTGTGATGTATGTGACGGGATGAGGTGTTTGTCAGTGACTGGTCTTGAGGCTTCGTTCAACGCCGTGCCTTGGGAGGCGGTGTTCCCTCGTGGAGGGGCGGCGGCGGCGGTAGCTTGCCATTGATGAGATGGACGATGGGTTGAGCTGAAGTCAGGAAAAGACGTTCTTCACGAATCCAGCCTTTGGAAGAGATATGAGTCCGGCCGCGGTTGCTGGCTCGCTCTCACGACAGATGGATGCAAAGCATTCGAGAACCGAGCACCCGGGAAGATTTCGAGGCCACGCAGGGCTGGTTGGGACTTGGACTGTAGTGTCGGGATTTGTGATTCTGCGCGAGGTGACGGAAGACGAGACTAGTTGCCCCGCGATCACATTTCCCGGAGAGTTTTCCAAGGGGCAACGACGAGAAGGGGGATCTTTGATCAGCTCACATCCTCAACCGAGCATCGTTGCCGCAAGGTCGTCGTCGTCGTCTTCAGAGCACAACGGATCCTTGCAAACTATCTCCGGGCCGCTCGCTGGTTATATACACGTAAGCTCCCTCCCCCCCGGCCCTCCGCGATCGTGAATTGAACCAGTAGCCTGGCCATTCAAGTTCTCGTGAGTTTGGTGGGTAGTAATGGCAAGAGAGCAAGAAGAGCTTTTCCCATGTTTTTGTTTCTTCTTCTAAGAAAGCTCGATGCTCATCCCTCCTCAGAGGTTCACGACATCTTTTCGCTCGGGGGAATGTTGTATAATTCGGTTGGTGATTCAAAAGCAAAGACTCGTCGTGTGTTTTCCTAGCAATCCGAATGTGACAACGCGGGCGGCCTCTCTATTCCACATCTCCCGTGTTTGGATGTCTTGCCTCCCGGTCTAGCCACGTCAGCCCAAGGCCGTCCGTCATCATCGTCGTCGTCGCTGTTTTCCGTCCTTTTTCTCGGCAGTGGTAGCGGGATCGGTAGTACATAAACACCAGAGAAAGTGGAACACTCGGCCCGTGGGGAGGGGGTTTGCTGTGCCTGACGTGAGACCTTGAATGCAACATAGAGAGTCAAAAAACGAGTTTCATAGATTCTTGCTAGTAGGCAAGGCGAGGTTATTACAAGACTTCTCTCACGATATGTCTAGGAGAGACGTCCGTCGTGGCCACAAGGCTCGGCCTAAGCGCCGATATAGCTAGAACGTCAACTCTCGAGACACTGGGTCCGAATACGCGCAGTTGTTGTATTCTGCGCAGGAGTGCTGCCGAAGTAAGCTCGAATGCCAGAGGTTCACTTGGAAAAACACATTTAAACTCGGGGCAGCATTCGAGAACCCGAGGACACGTATATCAAATCATCAATACCCCCTCTTCCAAGTGCATAGATGACAACGTCTCCTCAACTTGCGAGAAGATCGTGGTAAGCGTCAGTTTCGCTTTGCGTGTACACAACAACGCGTCTGCGCCAGAGACAGAACCACCAGACCACGGCAACGCTTCCACAGAAAGACGGAAGCTTTTCGAAGGCGGTCTCGCTCTCGTATGCCCGTACTGCAGAACCGCGTTCAACTTCGGCAGGACGAGGCTCGTAAAGTCAAGCACCGCCAATGTCATCGAGGAGATCCGCCTCTTCCCACAGTTTCTTCGGCAGCTCTCAGTAAGAACTCTAATACTGCACCGCGACTTGACGCTGGTGTTGGCCCCGGGAGCGATGGCTTCGGCGCTCGTACCGGCTGGAGCAGCGGTGGAACGGGCGGACATGACGTAGGCGTTGCATAGGCTGAGGCAAAGAAACGAGGTGATTCAGATAGCAACTGCGACCAGTGTCGACCTGGTCTGTAAGTCCATGGCTTCGTAAGAGCGGGTTGTCGTGGTTTCATTTTGGGCGGGGAGGGGTTGCGAGGAATGGATGGAAAAGGCAGGATACTTTCCTTCTTGTTCGAGACATCTCGAGGCAAAGACAAATTTGTTTGAATGCATGTAAGATCGCTTTCCAATCTCGTTAGATTTTTTTGACAAAGTCCCCCGATGTCAGCTCAATCATCACAATCACTGCTACGGTCAAGATCAAAGGTTGGGAAATGGCAACGTTCGCTATCTATGCTGATTGAGGCCCATCCGACCTACTGGATAGACCCGGAACTAGTTTGGCCATCCTCCACTACCCATTCTCCACGATATGCTTGCTGATTTCCCAGCCTCTCCATATCGCTCAATAGCCTGTCCGTTCTCTGTCGATATCCTCGCGTCTTGAGTTCCTTTCGTTGCCTGCTGCTCTAGATGTACCACATGGTGTTCTTGAACATTTCCGCGTTGGCGGGATCGGAATCGGGGCCAGAGCCGCCGAGGGGCAGGAGTTGCAGGGCTTCCGTGGGGCGGTCGCCCTTAAACATGCTCTGACCACGGGCGCCGTACTCATCGACCATCTCTGCCGCCTTAGGACCGGAACGAAAGCCCTGGGAAGTGGCAATGTTCTCGTGCGCTCGGGCGCGGCCGGCTGCGAGATCGGCGTAGTAAATCGCCGGATGCAGAGAGACCGGGGTGGTGCTGCGCGCGTACTGGTAGCACTGGCCGTAAATCATCTGCTGGAGGGCGTTGGTCGTCATGTTGGCATCGTCCAGGAGGACCGTGTAGTGGACCGGGCGGGCGGTGCCCTGGATGGCGACGTGGGAGCACAGGTAGAAGTCCCACCAGAAGGGGTGGCAGACATCCTTCTCGAGAACAGTGCCCGGGAGGGGGTTGTTGTTTTTGTCTCCCTTCTGCGGGAAGAACCGGATGTGGTGGCGCTTGGTGGCCACGATGACGGTGAACTTGGGCTGCTTGGCGCCCGGGTACTTCTCCTTGAACATCCCCTTCAAGGTCTTGATCTCGTACTCGAGAACCTGGGAGTACTGGCCCTCGGAGACACCGTCGCGGAAGTAGATGATGTGAGGCGGCGGCGCCGGATGACCCATGCGCTTGTGCCAGGTGGGCATCAGTCGCGCCATGAAGTTGCGGATGTTGAGAGGCGAGAGCATCTCGACACGGTAGCCGTTGGTCTCGACGGCAGCGCTGTAGAATGTGGCATCCTTGTCCATAGACATGGTCATCGTCGCCATGGACGGCGCGTCGATGCCAGGGGTCGCGTGGGACACGTCAACGCCCATGATCATCGTGATCTCCTTGAAGAAGGCGGGCGTGGTCGGGCTCGGTCCTGCGATACGGCAGGTAATGCCACCAAGCTTGGCGTTGACTTTCATGGCCACGTTAGAGTGGTACTGGCCCTGGTTTTTCTCGACGTGGCGAGACAGCACGCACTGGGTAAGAACGCCGAAACGGCAGTCCGCCGACTTCTTGATTCGCTCGTATGAGCCGGCGTTGTTGAACCTCAGAATGCAGAAGAGCAGCTGAGGCGTCTGCTTGGTCGCCGCCTTGACCGCGGCGTAACCCTTGGCGACAGCTTCCGCCATGTTGTTGTTGCGGGCCTCGCTGTCGATCACGACGGCGTCCTTCACAATCTTTCCTCCGTGTCCGGTGTAAATCTGCTTGAACATCTGCACGAACTGTGCGGCCTGCGCTTTGCCGGTAGAGTTCTCAAGGATGATGATGCCCCACGAGGCGAGAGGGGCGCGGTTAGGGACGAAGAACTTCTTGCCGCGAAGGTCCCAGCGGCCGGAGAACTTGGGGTCAATGAGCGCGCCGCCTGCGTACTGCATCTTGGGCGGGGCCATGACAGTAGCCTGTGTCTTAATCATGTTCTCGTCGAACTGGACGCCGTACTGCTTGAGGTAGGGGTCATCGGACCAAGCCAGCTGTCTTTTGGAGTCCATGATCTCGGCTCTGCGCTCGTTGGGACGGTTCACGGCGCACTTGATCATGTTGGCCGTCTGGTCGGGACCCAGCTTGAAGGCGTAGCGCTGCATCGACTTCACGATGCAGACCTCCATGGGGAAGAAGCCAGAACGGGCAGTTTGGACCAGGGGCCAGTTGGGGAACTGGATCTTGTAGCCGTAGGCCTTCTGGAAGTACTCGACAATGTTCATCTCGACGCCGTTGTTCGTGAAGCGCACGTTGGCGGCGGTGGCGCCCTTCTCGCCGTACTCGGGGCCAAATGCGAAGCCCTGGATGCGGTACGACTTGTCCCAGTTCTCCTTGCCGCGGTGCTTGGGGGTAAAGCTCAGCTTGGCCAGCTTGCGGAGGTGCTTGAAAGCCTCCGACATGACGAAGCAGGGTCGGCCGTTCTTGTCATTCTGGCGGACCGGGCGGAGAAGAGTGGCAATGCCATCGGGCGACATCTTTCCCCAGGCGCCATTGCAAGTACCGAGGAAGTCCTTGACGAAGATGTGAAGGGGCGAACCGCCCTTCCAGAAGGCCGTGTTGGCGACGTCGACGTTGAGACCAAGGCCACGGCCGGAGCCGACCGTCTGGTTCATGCGGACGGATGCGTAGACACCTTTGATGACCTCAACGCAGCCACCAAGGTCTTTGGGCTTGTTGGACTTCTCGTTGTAGAAGTTGCGCTTAATCGAGAGAAGGTTCTCCGAGGGGAACTGGCGGACGAGATGGTCCAGGAAGTTCATCGCCTCCAGGACGGAGTTGTCCCAGTCCATCTTGCCGGTGAGGTAAGCGTCGAGGGCGGCCAGGTGCACCTCCTTGGTCTTGCGCATGACGAAGTGGAACTTGTTCTCCTTCCTCGGCTTGCTTCCGGCCTTGGGGGGAGGAAGGCCCTCATCGAGGTCGATGAGGAGGCGCTCCTCGCCGCGGTTGATGAGAACGGGGGACCTGTATGTGCGCGTTAAAAAGCCGAACAGACAAGGCAGGCAGGCAGGATTGAAAAGCTTACCAGGCCAACTTGCGACCATCGCTGAGCCACTTGCACGTGTCCTTACCGATCTTGTACTTGCCGAGCATGGCCTGAACGGAAGGATGCTTCCAGCATTTCTGGAAGACGACGTTGTACTTGAGCGGAGCAGGCGAGATCATGACATCGTACTGGTAGATGGTCATCTTCTCGTTCCAGGACTTGACCCGGAACTGGTTGACTTCCAGATTGGCACGGTTGGTGCCGGTGTTGTATCCGGGGCGCTTCGCGAAGGGCGTCTCGCCGGCGTTCTGGGACAGTGTTAGTGACCCGCAGTTTCCGAGTCCAAGAGGTGGCAGTGACATACCTTTCTAGTGTCGCCGGCAGAGTAAGCCTCGGCGGGCAGGTCGATGCGCGTGTTGATGTGGTCCTTGGCAGGACCGCCCTCGGGCTTGGCGGGATCGAAGCCCATGGAGGGTCCGAACGGGTTGGGACGCTGAGAGGCAGAGCCGGAGCGGCTGCGGCCGGGACTGGCGGTGGCAGAGCCGTCCATGTTCATGCCAGAGGGGCGACCAGACTGAGCCATGATGTCGGTTGTTGGAGTGAGTGATTGAGGTATGAGTTGGACGAATGAATCTGCTGGATAAAAGTGTTAGTCGCTTGTAGAAGCAGAAGTAGGATGAAGGTGCATGGGTTGGGTTGAAGATGGAAGAGGGAGAACAGAAGAGAGGAAAGGGAAGAGGAAGAGGAAGAGGTTGAGGGAAGGCAAGAGAGGCAACTCAGGAAGGAAGGAAGAAGCGGAAGAAGGAGCAGGGGAAAGGAAGCAGCGATGAGGCAATCGCGAGGCAGGCAAATCAGGAAAGTGGAATGGTGATGCTGGCGATGCAAACTCACTTGGTTTGTCTGAAGAGAGTGTTTGTGTGCTGTGGATGCTGGCTATCGCTAAGCAAATTGTTTTGGCTTCAAAGTCAGGCAAGGAAATGCGGCAAGAATAGTGATAGTGCCGAGGAAGATGATTGCGGTGATGTTTTGGTGATTGAGTGGATGATGTTGTGTTGTGGAGGAGAAGAGGTTGGGTTGAGGTTGGAGGAGAGGAAGAGTCTTTTTGTAGGCAGTGGGGGAAGATCGAAGCTCGCGATCTCGGAGGAAGGAAGCAGGGCACGAAGAAGGGAGGGAGGGATCTGGAGGCCTCAGATCTTCGAGGAAAGAGGTAGTGGAAAGGCTGCTCTTATCTGCGAAGTGAAGTTGGAAGGGTGGTCGCAGAAACTGGATGCGTGAAGCTGGTGATGATGTCAGGAAGTTGCTTGAGGTTGACGATGGAGGAGTGTCTGTGGGAAGATTCGAAGCAGGGCAAAGTTGAGTTGCAAACGGAAGAAGCTGGCGCCGGGAAAGTGGTGTAGGGAAAAGGATGGGTTTGAAACTCAGGTTGGGAATGGTATGAGGTGGATGTGTCTTACCTTGACTGAAGACTGATCTTGACTTGACTGACTAACGATCCAGTTGTGTTGCGATGTGGTGTGGAAGAAGAAGAAGATTCGAGGTTGTGGGAGAGGAGGCGAGATTAAATACTGACTTCCAGGGTTTGACGGCTAGAGATGGACAGAAAGAAGGAAGGAAGGAGGGCAGGAAGATCTTTGAGAAGGAGCTGACGGCTTGACCAGATTTCACTTTGACGTAGCAAAGACAAGTTGTCAACTTGAATGGAGTTGAAGGTATTCAGAAGTGAATAATCTGAAAGAGTCGTGATGGCAACGGTCAGATAGAGAGAGATGGTATTGCGCGGAAAACGCAGAAGCCTAAGCGAGAAACAATGGGCAGAGACTGGAAAGAGCCTCTGGCCGAGTCCGTTTGAAGGTAGGCAAGGCAGGTACAAGGCAGCACAGACACTTCCGAAAAATCGGAAACTCATGGCATCTTGGGAATAACCTCACTAGTTGATTTTGCTATTAAACAGAAGTACTAGGTACTTTCCACCCGGCGGTCTATCCTGGCTTCTGGGACCGGTGATGGCTTCCTCCTCCAACCTCATCCGGGCCGGCAGCCGAGCTGCCTCCGCGCTCCCGTCAGAATCAGATGGAGTGGCACCAGGCGAAAGACACCTCACATATCTCCATGCACGAGCCCGCTGACTGCCCCGGAGCAAAAGCAGAAGCCGCCCCGGTGCTCATAGCCCAACACCTCGCAGGCCATCTTGCGGTGTCTTCAAACGCTCGCAGCAATCTGGCTGGCTGCCGCCCACGCCCGCAGCTTTCCCCCGGCACGCGGCAGCCTGCAGTAACCCAGAAGAAAAAAGCAGGAAACAAAAATGTCACAGCGGCCACGCGTCTTTCTGAGGATCAATCATTTTTATTTGGTTTCGATTTGAGGCCACTGGGGCAAAAGCTCGTCCTAACTAAGCTATTGCTTCCTCCCTCTTCCTTCAGTCCACACCTGTGTCTCCAACCAAACTTTGTATCAACGCAGAGTCTGTCGTTGAGGCTTTGCAATGACAAGAAAGCATCAAGAAGTGTGTGTGTGTAAGTGCCTCCCCGCCTAGAACGCCCCATGAATGCGTTTTCCCCCTCCGAAAAAGAACTTTTTTGTATTATACAGACACGGGATCGATGCTGACTCCGTCCCCGCGCAGAAAACGAATTTTCGCCCTGCCCCGCCCCCGATTTGAGCGGGAGCAACAGGAAACGCCACTGTTGCGTGACCGTCTTGACATTTGTGGCGCTTGCTGTCAAGTTATGTCGTGGATGTATGTGTGTGTGAGCAGAAGCCCAGAGTTGAGATGCCGATCAAACGTCGCTCGCCATTAGTTGCGGTCAAATCACGCCCAACCTCTCCGGAAGCCAGCTCCTGCGT
>WIGM01000467.1:0-35844 GCA_014235935.1 Colletotrichum musicola | reverse complement strand
CTCGGCCATTGGCGACGGCACGAAATTGAGCACGTTTTGCGGGTTGATGTCCCCGTGACTCTGACCCAGATGCGTGTTCCGCACGGGCTCGTCCTCGTCCTCGGCGACGGCGGCGTCCTCCACATCGACGCTCTCAACCCACGGCTTCTCCTCAGATCGCCTCGCATTACCCACCCCCCTACCACCACGCAGCCGCCGGCCGAAGCAAGCCAGCAACTCAGCCTTCCTAGCCCCCTCTCCAGCAGTACAATCCTTCGAAATGGTGGAATGGCACGAGACACCAAGCGTAGACGTCCCGGGCCGGGGCCTCAGCCGGAGCCTCGGCGTCGCCTTTGCACCCGTGACCTCGGCCGAGCCCGTGTCGGGTGGTGGTACTGGGAACCACTCCGCGCCGAAAGCCGTGTCCGCCGGGCTCAGCGTGTGGTCGTGGCACGCGCCTGGGAACGGCGTCCTCTTCCTCCGGATTGGGGGGTGGCCCGGACGGCCGTGGTCCGCGCACCTGACGACGGCGTGCTGGTAGTAGACGCAGTTGCAGTCCAAGTAGTGCTCAGTTATCTGGTGGCACATGTTGGATTGTTTATCACGGGCGAGGGCCGCGATGCGTGGGTAGGAGGCCGGGGAGAGAAGGGTGGTTGAGCAAAAACCGACATTGACGGCGCAAGAAGAGAGGTATCGCGGGCGTCAGCTTGAGGCAACCCAGCCCTGCGACCAGGTGCGGCACACGCACCGGAGGCTGAGCATGCAAGCGAGGGGCAGTGTGCATATGCAGCGGTTAAACTACGGCGACGAGGACGGACCAACACAGATAGCGACTCTATACCTGTGGGCCGCGAGATGCAACGCGCAGCTAGATGACGGTTGGTTGAACGCTCTCGCTGCTGATGCAGTGAGGTGGGCTAGTTCTAAGTTGCCAACTGACTGGATTGATAGCACTCTTACTACCCACTTCGGGAAACAATATTTCGTCAAAGCAGATATTCATTAGATAGGTAGAATATACAAGAAAATGTTTACGTCCCGCCGACGCAGGTGTGGTATCATACGCATGCCAATCTCGTCAAATCCATCATAAAATCCTCCGGCTGATTACGCCTTGCGATTTTTCCAAATCGTTGGAAGCGCCATCTCCTCATGCACGTCGTTTTTTTTCTTTCAGGACATCTTCTCATCCTCGGCTCGATCCAACGGCGTGTCGAATCTAGTAGCGGCGACGATGCCACCAGCGCTGGCGGCGGTACGGCTGGTGCGTGGCAGGAGGCGAGTAGTGATCGACCTTGGCCCTCTGCTGCCTCCTCTTGTGCAGGCGGCCGCTGCAGCACGTAAAGAACACCACGATCGTGCCGAGGAACAGGCAAATCAGCGCAGCGAGCAGGGTCCACAGCGCGACGCCAAAGTGCGCGTAGCTGTCGGACTGCCCTCCGTCATCGTCGTCATTGACGTTGTTCCGGACGAGCGCGAAGCCGATCCAGTCACAGACCAGCGCGGCTAAGGTGACGACGAAGGCGACACCTGACACAAGAGCGGCGAGGAGGGAGCCGAAGATGCCGGCGCCGACGGAGAGGACGAAGGCGACGAAGGCGATGCCGGCGGCGATGGGGTGGAGGATCATGACGCGGGTGAGGGCCTCGGAGGTGTTGGCGGCGTAGTTGGAGTAGCGGGTGCCGTCGGCCTCGGTGACGATGTCGGCGGGGGAGTAGCCGATGCGGGAGCTGGGGCAGTTGTCGGAGCCACTGGTATGGTTAGCGAGGATGTTGGAAGATGGAGGGAAAGGTTGGTTCTTACTCTGCGTTGGCGCCGCGGTAGCAGTATCCAAAGGTGCCAAAGGTGATCTCGTCGCCTGTGGAGGCATCGCCGAGCTTGACGTTCAGGATGGAGATGTTGTTGACCACCGGCGAGGAGATGCTGGTGACAACCAGCAGGACCGTCGCTGCGAGGAGCAGGAAGGTCCCGAAATGGTGGATGAAGCCTGTGACAGCCATGTTGGTGGAAGGGTCACTGCCGGTTGGCCAGTTCAGAGGCGGATGGTGTTGGTGGTGGTAGGTATTGTATTACGTTGAACGATATAAGTGGCGATAGCATACAGAGCAGATAAACATGTTCGACCAAGGGAGGGAGAGGCCGACGAGATATAAGCACCGGCGTCTCAGGCATCCCTCAGCTAGAACCACGAAGCAAGAACCTGCGTGATTCACGGTGATCTGTGTGACAGTGACTGTATCGCTGGGCTCATTGGCACACCTCCTCGGGGCCAAGAGTGCCGTGTAAGTCAGGGTCTCGACGCAGCCCCGACGGATGCGACGTCATCATCGTGGGCGCAACCTCTACGTGGTGTGCGTGGCTTGACAAGAATTGGAATGGACCCTGGCTTGGACAAGCACCCCGGCCGATGCCACGGCTGGCCGGCTCGCCTTGGCCTCGGTGGCCCCCAAGACAACAACAACAAGGCCATTCTCCTCTGGCCCCAATACCCTTCTTCTCTGTTAATGGTGGCTTTGGCTAGGGAACGTGTCATCGGCGGAAGCCCGTGACGTACTAGCGCTATCGCCGAGGTGATTGGCTCGCTGCCGGTCGGGTGTCGATCCAGGGTAGCGCGGGTCGCAGGCGTTCCTTGTTTTTGTGGCCCTGGGACACACTGGAATGACGCCACGCCCTGCCCTGAATGGGGGCCACTATTGTTGGTCGGTAGGTAAGGTAAGCAAGCATCAAGTCGGGAAGAGGAAGGTAATCCGACTTTTCAACGTCAGAGTCGTTGGGCCAGGCGGCCAGCTGACTGCCGTTGGTGCATATTCAGGGCCTTTTTCCTAGCGGAAGCAACCTGCAGCTCGTCGTCAGGAAGCGAACAATGTAGCAGCGCTAGCCAAGAGACCCCGAAAGATGCTTTCGTCATTCTCGGCACCACCACCCACAGCTTTTCCCCAATTTTGCAATCTGATGTCGACAAACATGTCAAAATGTCAACCAGTCTTCCATCGTCCGTCGTCGGTTTTCTTGCAAAGGGAAAATAGTTGTAGAAGGCTCGGCAGGTCAATGCACCGCCCCGGATCGCGTGCGCATGAACTCAGGCTGCGAGGCCGAAACATGGAACGGTCCCGTCCGATGATCTGGTCCAATCCAGAGGCTCGAAAGGCCTCTCATCGGCTGTCTGCCATCCCGTCTTCCGACGGATGCTCCTGCCGGATGTTGGCTCGTTCGGAATAATCTGCTCCCGTAACGCGACAAGCCCCGCCGAAACGCTTAAACCGCGATCAACCAGGCCGAGGCTTGTCGTGCGCCTTTACACGTCTTGGTCTCCGGAAGCATATTTGGCGTCGTCTCGGACGCGCAATCGGTGCGGCTGTGTTCCCGTACCCTCGAACCTGAGGCTGCCCGCTGCAGAAATAGGTTTCGGACCGTAGAATCTCCAAAAAGAGCAAGACAAAGTCTCCATGCTGGCCCGCCGAGTTCACTGCCCCTTGTGGCTCTGCTGGAGATGCAGTAGACCTTCCATGATGGGAAGCGCCTTCTCGCGCTGTGCCCGGCGGCCTATCCGGTCCGAGATGGCTCGCTTCCCCACGTCCACGGACTTGGTGCCCAGCAGGACGTCCTCCAGCATCTGGCCCCGCGCCGACGCGGCGACCTGCCCGCCCGTCTCCCAGTCCGACAGCCCCTCCGCCGCGACGTCGTCCGGCATCGCCGCCTTGAGGACGTGCGACATGGTCGTCCCCCGGCGGGCCTCGGGCCATGAGCCGTGCAGCTTGGACGACCTGTTCGCGGCCGAGTGGATGTACCCCTCCGCGGGGAAGATGTGCAGCGTGAACTCCTTGTGGTCCGCGTGGTCGGCCGCGGGGTCCGAGTCGGCGGCCCGTCGCGGCGCCTCCGAGCCGGGCTCGGAGCTTATCACGGGATCGGTCGAGGTCGTGTCCGTGAGGAAGCCTCTCACAGACCCGGTGGGACGGGGCGTCGCGAGCTGGTACTGCAGCGGGCTGAGCTTGACGAGCTCCTTCATCTGGGACTTCTCGCTCAGCACCGAGATGAAGGACGAGGGGTGGTCCTGTACCGTAAGGAATACACGTTAGCCATCATTCTAGAGAGTTAAATTCGATCGAGGAGAGGCAGTAGCTTACGTCGAGCTTCTTAAAGACGTCGATGCGGGCGAACTTTTGCAGGGCGTGCAGGACGGCGCGCCGCTCGGCGAACTTGATCGGCCGCGGGACCACGGTGACCTGGACGGTGCGCGCGGCGACCTTCCTGGAGATTCCGTTGAGGACGGCGTGCCCATTGGACGACATGGCGCGCGGGTTCGGAGGTGGTGGCTATAGCGTAGCGGTGATTGTTACAATCCCATGAAACCTCTCCCCCAGAAAGCCGTCGAGCTTCGATGGAGTTTTGCACAGTGCTGTTTGAGCTATACAACGGTGTGTATTCGGACGGTACGCTCAGCTGGGGTGTGCCCCGCCAAACGGCGGGGGATGTTGCGCTCCTGCGGCCGTGCCCTTCTAGAACAGCTTGGAATGCGCCTGGCCTACGACATCGACATCGAGTCCTGACAGCATTGCCGCGTACACCAAACCTCTGCCGCTCACGATACCCCAATACCGCTTTGCGAAACCCCGACCAGGCCAGTCTTTGAACTTTAGCACCCACAAACAACGAACCCGGACGATCACCATGGCCGCCATCATCGACGCCGACGACGCGATGGAGCCCACCCTCCAGTCGATCCTCGACCAGCGCTCGCTGCGCTGGATCTTCGTCGGCGGCAAGGGCGGCGTCGGCAAGACGACCACCTCGTGCTCGCTCGCTATCCAGCTCGCCAAGCACCGCCGCTCCGTGCTGCTCATCTCGACCGACCCCGCGCACAACCTCTCCGACGCCTTCAACCAGAAGTTCGGCAAGGAAGCCCGCCTCATCGACGGCTTCGACAACCTGAGCGCCATGGAGATCGACCCCAACGGCAGCATGCAGGACCTCCTGGCGGGCCAGGGCGAGGAAGTGGACGCCATGGGTGGCGGGCTCGGCGGCATGATGCAGGACCTCGCTTTTGCTGTGCGTCCCTCTCCCTCCTCCTCCTTTCTTCCAGCTTGACTCGACGCTGACGTTGTATAACCCCGAACAGATCCCCGGTATCGACGAGGCCATGTCCTTCGCAGAGGTCCTCAAGCAAGTAAAGTCCATGTCCTACGAGACCATCATCTTCGACACCGCCCCCACCGGCCACACCCTGCGCTTCCTCTCCTTCCCCTCCGTCCTCGAGAAGGCCCTCGCCAAGGTCTCCCAGCTCTCCTCCCAGTACGGGCCCCTCCTCAACGGCTTCCTCGGCCAGGGCGGCCAGCTCCCCAACGGCCAGAACCTCACCGAGATGATGGAGAAGCTCGAGACGCTCCGCGAGACCATCTCCGAGGTCAACGCCCAGTTCAAGGACGAGACCCTGACCACCTTCGTCTGCGTCTGCATCCCCGAGTTCCTGTCGCTCTACGAGACGGAGCGCATGATCCAGGAGCTGGCAAACTACGGCATCGACACCCACAGCATCGTCGTCAACCAGCTGCTCTTCCCCAAGAAGGGGTCCAACTGCGACCAGTGCACCGCCCGCAGGCGCATGCAGAAGAAGTACCTCGAGCAGATCGAGGAGCTGTACGACGAATTCAACGTTGTCAAGATGCCCCTGCTCGTCGAGGAGGTCCGCGGCAAGGAGAAGCTCGAGCGGTTCAGCGCCATGCTGACCACCCCTTACGTCCCTCCCGAGATGGACGCATGAGGTTGGCGGGAGCAATGGCGGTGGGTAGAAGTAGGAGAGGTGTGGCATCACAGTGTTTTCTTAAGAGACATAGTCGAGAAGAACCTTGGGGCGGCTGGAGTTGGGCTGGGTTTGAGAAAAAAATACATGATCATGAGCTCCATCACGATTTGGGACGACACAAGCATGCAAAGCACCGAGAGTCACGAGTGGAAAATCAAAACATAGAATAAATTTCACATAAGCACCAAGTTTTAATACCCTTCCCAGAAGGAAGTGATGCAGGTTTGTGCAGGAGACTGACTTTATTTGACCATCTGTTCGGGTGCGCATTTACATGCAGAAAGGCTGCCGCGACCCTTTTCCGCTGGGTGTGAATCTGAAAGCACCCTTGTCCACCGAGGCAACACCTCTCTAGTTTGCCTCATTCTCTTCGTCGTGTTGGTCTTGCTCCCTGCTCTGCCCTCCAGCGTTGACATCCCCGAGTTCATTACCCCGGGCGAAATCAAAGAGAAAAAAGAAAACGTCAAAAAATCAAAAGAGAAGAAAAGAGACCTCCCCCAGTCCCCATTCCATAAAACGCCGTAGACTTCCTCTTCTCCCCCTTGTCCAACTTCTTCCTCTTCGGCAGGCGAGTGTGAGCGCCTTGTTGTATGCCGTATTTCCTGAATGTTTCATTTTTTTTTCTCAGCCGTGGCGATGCGTTTGTCGTCTAGTATTACAAGCATGAAGTAGGCCGGCAGCCCTAGAAAGCGGCCGGGTATGGTTTTTTTTTTCTTTTCTGAGGCGGTCGTAAAGGAAGCGCGTTCGTAGTTCGCTCACAGCTCCCTGTAGTCGCTGGGGCGCACGCGCCGCTGGCGGTTCTGGTGGCGGTGCGGGTTGACCGGCCGCCGGAAGTACGCGTCGTCCTCGTTGTTGGGCTGCGTAAAGTTGTGGCGCTGCTGCTGGTTGAAGCCGCCCATGCCTCCGTTCATCATGCCGCCTCCGTTCATGCCCATGCCACCGTTCATGCCGTTCATCGCGGGAGGGCCGCCCATGCCGTTCATACCGCCGTTCATGTTGCCGCTGTAGTTGCCGCCGTACATGTTATTGCCGCCGTTGGCGCCCATGTCGAAGCCGCCGTTCATGGGGTTGAAGCCGTTCATGCCCATCATCGGGTTCATCATGCCCATCATCGGCATGCCCATATTCATGTTAGGCATATTGGGCATATTGGGCATATTAGGCATGTTCGGCATGTTGGGCATCCCCATGAACCCGTTCATCATGTTCATGCCGCCGAAGCCCATCATCGGGTTCATTGGCATGTTGCCCATGCCGTTCATGCCGTTCATCATCGCCTGCTGCTGCTGTTCTTGCTGCTTCTGCATGGCCTTGGGAGCCTTGGGGATCTTGGGGTTCTCCAGCGGGTCCTCGGCAGGTCGCTTCTTGGATGCCGAAGATTCCTCAGATGCGGCGCGGTCTGCAGGCTTCGCAGGGGCGGTTGAAGGAGTTCCCGAAGTCGACTTGGGTGAGCCGTTGGTCGCCGGGACGGCAGTGGTGGCGGGCGCGGTAGAGGGCGACTTCTGAGGTGTGGGTGACTTTGCTCCGTTTGTGGTCGGGGGTTGCGTCTCTGTGGACTCCTTCGGCGACGAAGGGCGGGGCGGCGAGGCTGCAGTCGGGCTCTTAGCCTCTGACTTCTCCTTGAGGAACTCCTTGATCTTGTCGGCGGCCTCCTCATCGGGCTTCAGGTCGTCGATCAGAACACCTTCCGTGGAGCAGTTGGGGCAGACGAAGTCCGATTCGATGAGAGCATTTGTGATGCAATCATTGCAATACGTCTTCTGGCAGCACGGGGTCTTCATTGGGTCTATAAACATCTTCTTGTCGACGGGGCATTCCAGCCCCTTCTCCTGCAACTCCTTGTCTCCCATAGCAATTGCCTTGGCAGCGGAGGCTGAGGACTTGGCCTTGGCTTGGAACTGTTCCCACGACGCCTTGTCAGGCTCTGCGATAACGAACTCTCCCTCAGCGTTGACCATGATGCCCGATGGTCTCTTGGTCTCATCGTCGCCGCTCTGAGCTAGCGCGACCGACTTATCGACCGTACGCAGGAATGACCGCGGAATGCCAGTGGTGCGCTTCACGCGCGGACGGTTATCAAACTCTGGGTCATCATTTGTCGGGCACAGCTGAATCCAGTGGCCTTTCTCTCCACAGCGATAGCAAATGTAGCCATTGGGAGGATCGTGATCCGGCACGTTGGCGGGCTTCTTGGATCCCGGTTTGAAGACGGGCGTTTGGCTGTGACGAGGTTAGCCCTGCAAGGCTGAGGAAGGGAACAAAAAGTACTTACTGAGACATCTCCTCCTGTTGCGCAGACCACGACTCGGTCTGGGCCTGGAACATGGCAGCCATCTTCTCTTCTTCCGTCATGGCGCTGTTCATCTGGCTGATGGCATTTGATGCGGCCTTGGATGACGCCGACTTGACGGTTTGCTCCTTGCGGGACGAATTCTTTGCGGCAACAGGCATCTTGCCAGAGACGTATCTCGCGCCACGGCCCGCACCGGGCTTTGTGGCCGGCAGTCGTCGGGCGACGACAGTGGTCGAGCGAGGGATAATCGTGGTGTCATCATCATATTCTGAGTAATTGTCAGGTAAAGAGGCCGCGAATGAGGAACACAGATTGATCAACTTACCTTCACTGCCATCCTCTGAGTAGATAGCCAAGTCGAAGTCGGTGCCGTCGCCGAGACCGCTCTTCAGAATGATGTCGCGCTTCAGCTCAAACACAGAAATACCAGTGCCGTCGAATTCGACTCGCGTAGGCTCCTTTTGCGACTTGAACTTGAAGAAGACGGAGGACGACATGATGTCTCGCGGTGTGGCGATTCTGGGTACAGCAGCAGTTGGTCGGGGCTGTCGCAGCAGCAACAGCTGAAGTCAGATTTGATTGAAAGCGGCGATGGCGAAATCGAGCGGTGACCACGAAGTCCCAAGGCTAGGTGAGTAGTAGAGAGTGATTTGATGCTAGTAATTCTTCTTCTTTGCTTGAGTGATCTCTCTTGCGTCTGCACCTCTCAAGAGTAATGGAAATCAATTCTGATTTACTTGGAAGACAAGGAAATAGGGTTGCGGAGTGTAGAGAAAGAGTACAATGCCAAAGAGGCCGACACCGAATGGAGAATAGGCAGCCCTTTGTGTGAATCCCTCCTCACATCCAAATCACCTCGACACCATGCGAACCATCAGTCGAGAAGCCTCAGAAAGCCAAGTATATTTTTTTCCAGGTCAGTATGTGTGCTAGGGAAGCGCTGGTGGTCGCGGGGTTGCTGTTTTCCAGCTGGAGGCAAAGTCGGGGGAGTTGGATTCGCAGAGCGGGCACTTGCGTCGCTGTCGTTGAAAAATCGAAAAGCGGGTTGGTCGAAGACTCTGAAACGGTAACTCGTTGTATCGTCGCACAGAAAAAAAACAGAGTCGTCGGAGCGAAGTGTCGCGATCAAAGACGCCGTGGAGGAAGAGACAGCGAGGTGGTGTTGTGTTGTGTTTGCTGCAGGAAAAGAGGAGTCGAGCAAAGGGGGAGGAGAGGAGATATAGGGTGCCTGCCAAAGTCGTGGTGGTAGGCAGACGGATAAGGGGACTGGAACCCACTTGGGACACTGGGGGCACCTCTCTGTCCCGGGTCGCGTAGCACTATCAGGCGCCCTGCGGAATTTCTCAGCAAAAGTTTATCCGACAGGTGGCTGGGAACCGGCTTGGAAGGGAAGGGACTGGATGGCCTCCCACTGTCAAGGAAGGAATGCTGAGTCATTGGGAAATTCCTACAAAGGGAAGGCGACGCCTGGGTCACGTGCCGCATCACGCAAAAGATCCTTCGCCATGGTCTTAGCGTCTCCACGTATTAGCAATAGGCAGGTCCCCATCTGCTGATACGCCGCCGCTTGCCGAAGCGCATTGAGGACGACCCCGCCATCTGCATGTGGTAGTACTGCAAAGGTACCTCACTTTGCGGTGCGGTGCAGCAGATTTCTGGTCAGCTCTTTTGCGCCCGATGTAGAAGGTCCAGTCCGGCGTCATGCCCCGCACCTCGTTGTTCAGAGGTCTTGCCCTCCCTCAGACTACTCGAAAGTTTCTTCCTACAACTCTCAAGCTCTCTCCGTGCTGGCTGAAGACTCGGACACCTAATACTCGCCGTACCTATCTCTCCTCTGCAATCCAAGCCCATCAAGCCCGCAAGATGGCTCCTCAACTGGACGGTTACTTCAAGCAGGTCGATACCGATGCCGACCACTTCATCGAACGCCTCAGGAAGGCCGTTGCGATCCCCTCGATCTCTGCTGATGTAGCCCGTCGTCCCGATGTCGTCAAGATGGGCCACTTCCTCGCCGATGAGCTGAAGGCTCTCGGTGCCTCTGTCGAGCTCCGTGAGCTCGGCGAGCAGCCCGACAAGCCCGGTCTGCAGCTGCCTCCTGTTGTCCTGGGAAGATACGGAAGCGATAAGAACAAGCGCACGATCCTGGTTTACGGCCACTACGACGTTCAGCCCGCCGAGAAGAGCGACGGCTGGGCCACCGAGCCCTTTGAGCTCTCCGTCGACGAGAAGGGCCGCATGTTTGGACGTGGTTCCACCGACGACAAGGGACCCGTTCTCGGCTGGCTGAACGCCATCGAGGCTCACCAGAAGGCCGGCATTGACTTCCCCGTCAACCTCCTCATGTGCTTCGAGGGCATGGAGGAATACGGTTCCGAGGGTCTTGACGACCTCATCAACGCCGAGGCCAAGAAGTACTTTGCCGACGCCGACGCCGTCTGCATTTCCGACAACTACTGGCTGGGAACCGAGAAGCCCTGCCTGACCTACGGTCTTCGTGGCTGCAACTACTACTCCATTGAGATCTCCGGCCCCGGCGCCGACCTCCACAGCGGTGTCTTCGGCGGTACTGCCCAGGAGCCCATGACCGACATGGTCCGCGTCCTCGGCTCCCTCGTCGACACTGACGGCAAGATCCAGATCCCCGGTATCATGGACCAGGTTGCCCCCGTCACCGCCGACGAGGAGACTCTGTACGACGGCATTGCCTTCACCATGGAGACCCTCCAGGAGTCGCTCGGCAGCAAGACCACCATCTTCGAGGACAAGAAGCCGACTCTCATGGCGAGATGGCGCTACCCCTCCCTCTCCATCCACGGTATTGAGGGTGCCTTCTCTGCCCCCGGTGCGAAGACCGTCATCCCCGCCAAGGTCATTGGCAAGTTCTCCATCCGTACTGTTCCTAACATGGAGATCGACGTCACCAACGAGCTCGTCTACAAGTACGTCAAGGAGCAGTTCGCCAAGCTCAAGAGCAAGAACACGCTCGACGTCTACGCCCAGCACACCGGCAAGTGGTGGGTCGCGTCGCCCAAGCACTGGAACTTCTCCGCTGCTGCCAAGGCCACCGAACGCGTGTGGGGCGTCCAGCCCGACTTCACTCGCGAGGGTGGAAGGTAAGATCCGCCGTATGCATGTTCGCGAAAGACCGCCAGCTGACATTTCACAGCATTCCCGTCACCCTGACCTTCGAGCAGGCCACCGGCAAGAACGTCCTGCTGCTGCCCATGGGTAGCTCCACGGACGGCGCGCACTCCATCAACGAGAAGCTGGACAAGCGCAACTATATTGAGGGCATCAAGCTCCTGGGCGCCTACCTGCACTACGTTGCCGAGGAGCCCATGAAGTAAGCGGACAGTTTGCGGTATCACGCGGAGGGCAGGTGCATGCTGGTCATGTGTACAATGTGCAGTGCGGTCTAGTACGCGGCGAGCCGGCGCTACGTGTAAGCAAAGCACCTGACGGAGTAAGATGATGGAGCACAGCTGTACGACCAATTCCGGCGCTCAATTGACAGTTCAAATAATCAAATACCCAAATGAATCATATTATTCGTGCCTAAATTACTCGTGTCTAAATTACTCGTGCCTAAGAATGCAAATCTATCCGTACGTGTGAGGGGGTATTGGTCCGTAATGTGTCATACTGCGCCGTCGGCGGTGGTGGTATCGTGGTATCCCGAGATGATTAAGAAAAATAAGCAAATTCAAACGCCGGTTGATTTTGAGTGAGTTCTGTCCGGCTCAAATATCCGCGAGTCGGGTCGTAGTTAATGTTCGATACCGTACTTGACGGCAAGGGTGGAGAAGCTCGTTACTTCTTCCGGGCGGCCGCGGCCGTGACTTTCCGGCTCCGCCTCTTCGCCACGACCTCCGGGTCCCACGTCCCGGAGAACATGTCCTCCAGGTCGTCTTCGTCCTCCGAGTCGAATACCATCTCGACTTCGTCCGGCTCGGAGCTTTCTCCATCGGAGCCAGAGCCAGGTTCGTCGGTCGCGGGGCGCTGGGCAGTCTTACTGGGCTGCTTCACGTCCGCGACTTCGTCCTCGTCCTCCTCGTCGGACGCATGGCCCGGCGGCAGGTCCTCCCAGCTGCGAAACGGCACCACCCGCTCCACCTCGAGGATGAACTTGCCCACCTTGTACTTCTGGCTAAACTCCTTGGCGTCGACGTACTTCCACCCGAGCTTCGCGCCGCAGAGGGCGCAGGTGATGTCCGCGACGACGTGCCAACCCGTCACGAGCTGCCTGTTCTCGCACTTGCCGATGCGCACGTTGGCCAGCGTCCCCGGCCCCGCGGCGGTGTTGCTGTTCCTCGGGGGCGGCGTGCCGGGCGGCAGGGGCGTTGCTGCGACGAGGTATGCGCGGCCGTAGCGGCCTGTGAAGCCCTTTGATACGATCTGCGAGGAGAAGGCGACGTCGGAGGAGCAGGTTGAGCAGCGCAGGGTGTCGGGCTGGGTGCGCGCTAGCTGGGGGGATGAGAGTTTGGAGAGGGCTGCTGCTGCTGCTGCGGGTGGAGGAGATGCGAGGGCGTCTTGGTATGAGGGCGGTGTTACTGTCTCGTCTGTCGTGGTGGACGTCGGCGAGGAGGAGAGGGAGGGGACCTGGCTTGCCTCCGGCGTCTCGGAGGCCGGGTCGGAGGGTGCTGCCGTCGATGGGGCGGCGCGGGCGCGGCGGGGACGACGGAAGGGGAGGGAGATGTTGGGGAGGAGGTAGACGGGGAAGGTAGGACGGGAGACGATGATGTTTGGCGCCATGGCGTTTCTTTTGTTCTGTTTTCCGTTTGCAATCTTTCGAACTCCCGGAACTGGGTCCGGTTTTCTTCTTCGGTATTAGGTAGGATGTTTCTGTTGTAAATGGAGAACGGACTGCGGACCGTTTAGGGGGATCGCGAGACTGGACGGACTGGCGTCGTCGAGGGCCTAACCATGGTTTTGCTTTCTTCTGAAGGTGTTTATCACGGCGGGCAGGTTGGAGGTTGTGTCAGTTGGTCCCCGAGGATATCCGGTTGAACGTGACCTTTTGTGGCCGAGAGTGTGGCAGGCGCCTGGTTCCTGTTGTCGGCCCTTGACTGCGCGGCCTGAGATACAATCTTTGGAACGGTGTCTCTGTTGGTTTTATTTTGGGAGGAAAAGGGCCCCGAGAGCGAGTAGTAGAAATGGGGAGGCGAAGTGAGGTGGGTTGAACTCTGGGGTCAGGCCGTCACGAGACGGACGAGAGAACGAACGGGTGTGTGTGTGAGTGTGTGTGGGATGGAAGGAGGGGTCTCACTCCCTAGGCAATGTACTAGATACTCGGGTCGCGCGCTTCATCCACTGTAGTTGTAGAGGTGAGGCGAGTTTGAGTTTTCTGGTTTTCTTTTTGAGATACGTCTCGATTTCGTTGGCAGCCGCCGTTGAGACGACTGGCAGCACCCCGCCCTATTTTTTTCTGTTGCGTTGCGGTGTGTCTGTGTGTGATATATAATTCCAGTTGCAGCAAACTGACGGTCTGGGCGCTGGGCAGCCGGCAGTTGGCAGCGATGCAGCCTCGTCTTGCGAGTAATGTCAAGGAAGTATTCGGGTTCGCGTGGCTGATACGGTTGTGTTTGGGGGCCGGACGAGTAACAGGTCACGAAGGATAGTGATCGAATACACCAGGCTGAGAATCATCAGCCAGTTCTTCCTCGATTGCAGGAAGGAACCGGGCACAGGCGAATGTGTACCTGTGACCACTCCCGCTCTCGAATGGGGAGAGAGTGAGCTCTGCTGGTCACACATACCCAACCCCTCCTTCCTCCTCTCCGACCAACAGTTCGACGTCTCAGACGACCACCGGAGGTGCGGGCGGGCAGTGACATTGCGTGGAACGATCAGCAGCCGGGTGTTAGCTCGGGGATGAGGTGCAGTCCGGTCGGCGGTAGCTCCCAAGCTCCCCACCCAACCACTGCATGCTCGCACTCTGTCACAGTGTTGATGCTTTATCGATAAGGTGGTTGTGGGACGATAAGATATCTTATCGTGGTAAACAGGCGCCGGCACACAACAGTGTCACAGATAACGAGCCCGGCCCACTTGACCCGAGGAGCGGTGGTGAGAAGCAATAGAGGCGAGGTAGTGATAACCTCATTTGATGGTCGTCAGATGTGACAGTCATCGAGACGGGTGTGCGGCAAAGTTTGAGGGTCCCCTCAGTAGCTCTGCCAGGAGGGGACGACAGGAAAGAGGGGAAGACACATGCCTTCGCCAAGCAAACACAGTTAGGATGAGATTCTAGAAGAAGCGAAGGTTCGTGTTTCGGCTGGTTGTATTCTGAGGCTGTTGATACTCGTCTGCCGGGATCGAGGGTGCATCTGTGGAAGCCAAAATGGCCGCCTGCTTTGCTTGGAGATCTGGTTCTTGAACTGGTCTGACGGCAGGCTTCGGTAATAGTTGGTCACCTGCCCAGATGATTATTAGTAGATAAACTTGCTGACCGAACAATCCGCCAGCCAGGGCGGAGGTCTCCGGCTTGTTAGCCGCAGATAAGCGCCACCCATTGCAAGATGAGCCAGCCGGATCATGCACTGTGCCTGAATCTTCTAGAAATCTGTTTGCTCGGGAATGGTGTCATCGAGAGTCAACATTAGCAAACCAATAACGTGCCGTATGCCATTCGTACGATGCCGAGGAGAATTGTGCATAGAGACAAGCAGAAAGAGAGGAAGGAGAACCTGCCAAGGGCGCGATGACTCGCAATCACGGGAAAGTGGGGAAAGCGCAACGGCTGGAAGGTCAAGTGACCACCTCCGGAGCGGAAACACGAAAACCCCAGCTTCCTTCCATTTCCAGGTTATCAGGCACGTTTTCCCTTGGCTCCCCCATGTCTTTGGGCATTGGCATTTGCAAATCCCGTGGCATTGACATGTCATCCTCTCATACCAATCACCTAAGCCAATCAATCCTTCCTCTCGGGGTGTTCGGCTGGTCCTTGGTCCCTCCCCCGACCGTGCCGGCACGAAGGGAGGAAAGACAAGCCAAGTTGTGGATTGGGCAGATGGTTTGTTTGGGGGAGAGATGCTTTGACTTTCAAAGGCCCAAACGACGGGATGTATGTGATAGACATGACCTGAGATCACGCAAGCCAAGCGCAGACATGCAAGACACCCACCACCCCCGAAGCTTCGACGCCGGACGGAAACCCTAACTGTGCTGGCGGTGCGCCGTCAGCCATTTGGATTGGCATGCGACGACGGGCTGGGCTCCGGAGCACCTTGGTTTCTGCAACACGTATGGTCCGATTACCTCAACCTTTGCATGTTATGTTCACCTCGTGGAAAGCTCGAGATCGGCATAGATGCCACCAACTTGTTCATTTCATGTGTCACCAAAGGGAGGCAAAACGACAACATCAACAACCCCGGAGCAAAAAACTAACGGGTTGGACGGCAGGTGTACAGTGCATTGCTCCGTACACCATCCATGTCTTCTACCTCCAAACACTGGGCTGACACTTTGGGCTTGGGTGCAGTGCCATCCACGTGCATGCTGCAGTGGTGCTCTGCTTTCTTCCCCCAATCTCCGTTTCGATTGATTGGCAAGCTGTCGGTGCTCTGTCAATGATTGAGTTTCGAGCTGCGCTGCACCGGATCCGGATTGGGAGCGTCCACCCGGGGTTGTGGTGGCGGTTGATTGCGCTGGCGACAGTTGATTCGACTCGACGTCCTTGGGGTTGTTATCTAGCAATTAGGCAAATAAGTCACAACCTATTGAAGCCACCACGGATTCAGAAAAGTCTGACAGCAGGCGAGATGCAGAAAGCGCCGCGAAACGTTTAGGCTTGGATTCGAAGCTCGTCCGCCAGCAGCCAATGCGGTGCAGTCCAGCAGGAAACGTGCTCTGGGCACAGTGCGAGATTTAACGGAGGCTGCGGCACCGTACACTACACCGGGCTCTCGGCCGGTTTCGTAAGCCTAGACCGGGCCCTCCACGCTGTGGACGCTGTTCCGTGCCGTGGGTTGGTTGGTGATGGGCCATTGGCAAGTGCATAGGTAATCTGGAACTGATTTGATCAACACGTGAATCACAAATGACCCGAGACTTGAAGATCAAGACTCCCGTGACTCCAGACAATGGCAAACGTGTTACGCATAGAATGCCACGGCGTGGAGGGACATGGGTCCGCGATGGAGGAGGCCAAGCGCGCAAAGGTGGAGATGCATGGCTCATTCTGACTGTGCTGCTGTGCTCAGTGTGCTGTGTTGTGCTGTTGCTGCTGTGTGCTTTACTGTAGTGGACCTACCACAGTGCACTGTGCGGCGGCGGCGGCGACGGTGGTGGTTGCGCCGCGGCTGTGTGGTGCCTCCTCCACTCTCCTTTTTCTCCGCCACGCTAGGCGTTTCCACGGTCTCTGAGTCCTTGGGTCTCCGCACGGGTTTTAAAGGTTCTCAGGCCGCTGGCCCTTTCCCGCTCGCCCATTTCTGCTGTTCCTTCCCACACCGTTCCTCACCGCTTCCACGAAGTACCATCAGTCACCTCGTCCGCTACCGCAACAGAAGAAAAAAAATCGACGAAAGCTCTTCGTAGCATCAACACCGCCAGACAACTCAATCGATCTCAAGTCTTTAAGACTCAATCAACAACAAACAAACAAATCTCGCCTCAATCTCTTCGATCGACGACGCCGGTTCCGCAATCCCGAGAACCGCACCGACCACAATCAACCCACAAACCAACACCGAGTCAACCAACCCCCCGAAATCAATCGCAATGGCGCCCATGATGCAGCAGCAGCAGCAGCAGCAGCAGACCCTGAGTAATTACAGTAATTACAGTAGTAGTAATCGCCATGGCGAGTCCGTTGTCCGTCAGGCCAATGTTCTCGCCAGCTGCTACATCGTCGACTCCGCCGCGACTCTTCGCGGTCTCCACTACTGCACTACCGGGGCCGCAGGTACGTGACAGTCCCATTCCCCATCCCCATTCCAATCCATCTTCAGCCTCATCTTCGCACGCCGATCTCCCGTTGTCTCTCCCTTCCACCACCCTCCGCGGGAACGTCCCCGCCTCCCGCATTCTCACCAATCCTCTCCCCCCATTCATTGGCACGCATTCCGCGAAACCCAGGCTAACCAGAAACACCAAACAGGGGCCGAGTGGTATTCCTGAGGTCCCCTCCTCAGGACTACCATCACCTCCATCAAGTCCCCCCCTCGCGGCCATAACGGCGTCCAACGAGCTCGCGCTGCTCCCCAAGAGCAACAAGCGGCGCGACGTGCCCGGCAAGAGGATCAGCCGTCGAGGGGGGGCAGCACTGTCGATCAGGGAAGAATGTGAAAGGTTCTTTTGCGAGTCCATGAGGGCCGTGTTCCGCGGTGAGAGGAATGCGGCACCGAGTGGCTCCGGCCTGACGGGTGCTTACAACAACGATCACTACTTGCAGACTCCGCCATCGGACCAGGACCTGGCCGTTCAGTCTCGCTTCGGCGGCAGGGAGGGGGCGAAATCCCCGCCCTGCCCTGCCACGGCGTGGCTGGAGGTCTGGGACTTTGCCGGCGGCGCGAGTTTTCGGGCATTCGTGGCGGACGACGGGGCTGAAAGGTCCCTGTTCGCGCTATTTGACAGGAACGTCAACGGACGTGACCTGAAGCCAGCGTAAGTCTGTCGTATATGACTCACTGGACATGTTGCTTACGCACCCCAGGCTCATGGCGCTGATGGAGCTGGTCGACGGTCCCCTGGACTGCCAGCACCTCGTGGTCTGCATCGACCGCGGCATCGAGGAGGAGGACGCCAAGGCGTTGATGAAGAGCCTGCAGTGGGTGGGCTTCGAGATGGCGACCCTGGACCGCTGGGCGCGCGACGTGGACGTGACGAGCAACAGGTGGCTGTTCATGAGCATGGAAATATGACCTCTCGGGACAGTCGCTTTTTGTCTTTTCATTTGCAGCGTTCCACCATGGCAGCCTAGGCAGTTGGGGAGTTATTTGGGGGTTTCTCTTTCTCTACTCTTGTTGGGTTTCTTTACGACGGATGTTTTCGTCTTCTCTTCTCATTGTTTCTTTGAAGGATACAGGCATCAACCAGCAGTAATCAGAACGGAACAGCGGAAAACCAAAGGAATTCAGGAGCAAACAACAAAAGCAACGGATGAACAGCAATAAGGGATATCAGTCTCATGTTTTGGGAGTTGTCATTTCTCCTTTTTCCTTGGGTCTTGCCCACAAAAGCTGGTGGAAGTCTGCTGTTTCTGTTTTTGCAGTTCTTACTCCGTTTTGACTTGAGCTTTGGGACTTGGTTCTTCACTTGTCCTTTCCTGGGGGAATGTCTCTTGTGGGTGAAGTTGCATTTGAACGGTTCAAGGGTTTGATGGTGTTTGATATTGGCGACAGAAAGCAAAGCTGGATTGAAAAGCAAGCACCAAAGCCAGAGAGAACAGCGCACGAAAAAGGTCTTGCTTTTCCTGGTCTGTTCAGAACAAAAGGATTGTCTACAGCTCTACTCTTCGTCCTCCATAGCCTCGACACAACAATGTCAACAGTTCTTGAAACAAATATCTCCCGGTAACTTTTGATCTTCATATCCTCGTCACATGTTCCCTCTTACGTATCTTTATGCAATATGTTTTCTTTTACTTGGTGCAATTATTTTAAATGTCCTCCTCAAACTGCCTCACCTTGAGCCCCTTGCCCGCGAGGTAGTCCTTGACGTCCTTGACGGTGTACTCCCCGCGGTGGAACATGCCCGCGCCCAATGCAGCATCCGTCGTCGTGGCGTCAAAGACCTCCTCGAAGTGCTCCGGCCGCCCCGCGCCGCTGGACGCGATCACGGGGATGCCCACGGCGGCCTTGACTTGCCTGACGAGCTCGAGATCGAAACCCGAGTTCGTGCCGTCGCGGTCGATGCAGTTGAGCAGAACCTCGCCGGCGCCCATGGCCTCGACGGCGCGGGAGAGCTCCACGACGTCCATGTCGCGCGTCTCGCGGCCGCCCTTGATGGTGCAGGCGTACCAGCAGTATTCTTCCCCCTTGGGGCCCGGGAAGGAGGTGCGGACGGTGCTGTGCCGCGTGGCGTCGGGCTTGGGGACGTACACGCGCTTCGGGTCTACGGAGACGACGACGGCCTGGACGCCGTAGGCCTTGGAGATTTGCTCTATGGCCGTGTTGCCGAAGAGCTTTTGCCCCGCGCCGTAGTACTCTTCCGCCGCGAGGACTGCGTCGGAGCCGATGGAGACTTTATCCGCGCCGGATTTGAAGTACATGGTCGCGATCTCGAGGGCCGAGACTTTGGTGCCGTCCGTGTCGACGGTGTCGCGGATGCCGCCGCCTACCGTGAGGGGAACGAAGACGGTCTCGGAGGCGAGGCGGAGCACCTCGAGCATGGGCGCGTCGGCGAGGGGGCAGTCGCGGAAGGAGGTGATGTTGAGGAAGGTCACCTCGTCGGCGCCCTGCTCGTAGTAGCGGCGGGCCATCTCGACGGGCTTGCCGAGGTTGCGGACGTCGCCGCCGTCGGACTTTTCGCGGACGTCGTACTGGTCGCCCTTTGTGACTACCAGGTCGCCTTGGTCGTTTGCGCGGACGTCGAGGCAGGCGATGACGCGGCGGGTGAGGCCGTCTGTGAAAGGCACGTCGGAGGGAAGCACGGAGGCAGAAGGGGAGGAGGAGGCGAGGGCTGCGGCGCCGGAGCCGTCGAGGAAGGCGCGGAGGCAGCGCAGGCCTGCGGCGCCCGACTTTTCAGGGTGGAACTGCGTCGCGAAGACGTTGCCTCGCGCCAGGGCGCCGACGAAGGTCTCGGAGCCGTAGGTGCCCGTGGCGACGGTCCACCCTTGCGCCTCGAGCTCGCCGCGGACGTAGGGGTACTTGTAGGAGTGGACGTAGTAGTACTTGCTCTCGGGGCGGAGGCCGTAGAGGCTCGAGGCGGTGCCGGTGTTGGCGTCGTTCCAGCCGATGTGGGGGACGGACTTGGCGGAGGGGTCGAATCGGTCGAGACGGCCCTTCGCGACGCCCAGGCCGGGGACGGAGGGGTCCTCGAGGGAGCCCTCGAAGAGGGCCTGGAGGCCGACGCAGATGCCCATGAAGGGCTTGCCGGAGGCTATGTGGGCGGAGACGGCGGGGAGGAAGCCTGCCTGGGAGAGCTGGGAGAGGCAGTGGCCGAAGTGGCCGACGCCGGGAAGGATGAGTTTCTGTTAGAGGAGGTGGTTAGCTGGGGACGAGAGGGAGGCAATTGAGATAGGGGGATTGTTGATTTGAGGGACGTACGTCTGCCAGGGGCACATCTTCCGGTCTCCTAACCCATTCGACCTCGTAGCCGACCTTCTCGATGGCGTTGACCAAGCTGCGAACGTTGCCGGCGACGTAGTCCAGCAGGTGGACCTTTGGCATGGTAGGCGACTGTATGTGACGAAATATCTGTAAAGATGGAAGAAGGGAATGTATGAGATGTCTCTTGGAACAAATGGAATGCGCTGTTTTAAAACAAAATGTCGTAGCTTCGTCAGTTGGGAATTTGTGAGTCAATGGCTAGTTCGCCCGTCGCTCGGAGGGCGTCCAGGGAAATTTACACCTGCGATAGCGGGGCAGAGGGGTAGTTTCTCAGTCACTGGCCGCTGCGGTGCCCCGCATGGGATGGTGGGACCCCTGTCAATCTGCCGACGGCGCAGCACCAGCAGCAGCAGCGCGTAGCTTGCTGGATCAGGAAATCTGCTCTTTGGTTGCAGTCTTAACTTTTGAAGCTTCTCAATTTTTTTCAACGCCACAACAACAAACCTCTCGCAATTTTCTTGGACCTTCACACTCTTGGACTAATCAATTGAGATCCTGCTGCATCACTTACGGCAGCACTTTGCGCTTCTTCAACTCGAGAACACACAAACGAAGTCCTCCGCGCATTTCACAACATGGCGAGCGACGCGCCGGTGACGGCGGCCACCGTCTCTGCCGACAGGCCACTAAACGCACCAAACGTCGGCGATGCTGAGGATGAATCAGAGTGGGAGTACGAATACTCGACCACCGAGACCGAGGTGAGTAGCCTGTTGCGACAAACAGAACTGCACCCGCTGACCTGTCGCACCCCAGACATACTACCTCACAGTCGACCTCTCCATCCCCCAATTACTACGACGAAGACGCAACGCGCCGGTATCCGGGCGGGGCGGGTACCATTATAAGCACTGGGCCGGCCCGCACAAGAAGCCCGACGAGCCGAAGCACCACCGCATCCTGTCGGACGACGAGAACGATGATGAGCCAGCACCCGAACCCGAGGACGACGCCGAAGGAGACCCGAACCAGATGGACGCGAACGCCGAGAACAAGAACGGAGGAGGGGATGATGCCGACGCAGAGAGCGAGTCGGATCCGGCGGCCGACATACAAGTGCTCGACCTGCACTCGGACACGCCCATGTTCGCGTACAAGGGGAAGGTGTTCGAGGGCCAGTGGGCGCGGAACCTGGGCACGGAGGTGATATTTGCTGAGCGCAACGACGACGAAAACGCGGAGGAGCGCCCGCTGCCGGCGCTGCGGCACCTGCCGGGCGGGGTGGACATGCTCGCGGCGAGCTGGTCGCGGATCAACACCACGGAGAAGAGGCTGCTCCCTAGGGAGGAGGCGGCCACCGAGGACGACCGGTTCAAGGAGGTGCGGAGGAAGCACGGGATCCACATCCCCATCACGGCGGACAAGACGGGCGAGCGCAAGCGGCAGACGCGGTTCCTCGAGAACCTGATGGCGCTGAAGAAGATGCGCGGCGAGACGGACGAGGTCACGGTCTATGCGCACGCGGCGCCGAGGCACATTAACGAGGGCACGACGGGACGTAGGAAGAAGCGCAAGGCCCTGCCTGACGGGCGTCCGAGGGGCCGGGGACGGGGAGGGAGAGGCCGCGGGCGGGGAGGGTCGGCGGCGGCGGCGGGGAGCAGCGCGGAGGCTGCTGGCGACGGCACATTGTCGACTCCGACGCCGGCTAGGTGGGCGGACCTCGAAGGAGGAGACGCGGCGGATGACAAGGATGTCACCATGAACGACTACGACGAGGCAAGCGATGACGACTCGGAAGACGGCGAGGACGCCGAGGAATGAAAGATGGATCGAATTCCTTTCGGCGCTTGGCCGAGGATGGGGCCACGACAGAGTTTACCGGCGACGATACCCCCGCGAGCAATCTCGCGATGCAAACCCATCTTGGCTGAGGATTATCACTATCATCGTTACTATCATTCCGCCCACGAGTGTAGTCGACAACTGCGTTGCAGTACGATTGGAGGTTTAGCAGGAAAGTCAAAATGCGAACAAGTTCCTTGCAGGGCGGGCGACGAAGGCCCATCGGATGCAACGGCGAAACGTGTTGACAGAAGTTCGTTCGAGCGGCTCGCGTTCTCTGCTCGGAGACGGGCATACCCTGGCCTTGGCACACACACAGCGGGAGAGACATGCATGGATGCATGATCTGGTCAGGCCCGACGGCGACGGAGCGGAAAGTCAGTCGGAAGGCCCGTCGGCCATTTGCAGAACACATCGGACGTCTGTCCCGCGGGCAATGCAGAACGAATTATGGTGATCCAGAATTCCTGCGTTGTGGGCTGTTTTCTTCCTCATAGGACTTTAACCTCTACGCAAGGATGATGGGGCTAGTTTGTGTGTGGCGGTGAGGAGCCCCGAATATCCTCGGAGGACGGAACAAGTTTTGGTTAGAGGTGGAGGAAGAAAAGCCTCAGACTCCTCCCTGCAGAGAATAATTATACGTAAGGCAAAAAAAGAAGAAAAAGTAGGCCCGAAATCGTGGAGATGTTGAAAGTCCCATGTTCTGGTTAAAACCCCTCATCCCAGTGTGTCACCAGAGACAGTCAGTGTGCATGGGCAAGTCCACTGCACCCACCGCCCACCTGCCACCTCACAGGCAATCTCGTGGGAATAATGCCGCTCGTGATACGATGCTTGTTCCACAGAAGGGAAAGGGCGAGTTGCACACACTTTGGAAAAGCGGTGGAGGCAGTCGCATTCCGCGGCCGCGCCAAGAACGTCCAGAACAGGACGGCAGGAGCAACAGCAGCATGAGAAGGAGCGAGCAGCAAAATCCCCCTCCCTCCTTCCTTGCTTCCCTATCGGCGCCTCGCCTCTCCCCCGTGGGAGTCCTGCAGGGATCTGAATGGTCCCGCAGATCTGAACCCTTCTTTTTTCGTTCTTGCTTTGCCAGGTTCTCGTCGGCATCGGGAGGGGCGGCATGTACCTGTACGACGGTACTCGTGCACAGTCGGCGACTTCTTGGTGGTGGAAGTGTTTCATCTGCGGTGAGAAGCGGGAGCGTCGGGATGGTGGACTTGTGGCTCGTATGAATATCATTGTTTTCTCTAAGCCTTCTGCTTTCCTTCATCTTCCGTATGCTGATCTTCAGCGATCTCGAAATGGTGCTTGATGGTGCCAGACCGGCTTGTTGATGCTGACTGCCCTGCTGGGCTGCAATGTCTTTAGCACGAGAACGCTCGCAGTGGGGGCCATGTACCGGTACTCCCCTCCCCGCCCTCGGTACCTTACCTCTGATGGCTGGCCAGATCCCCCAAGTCACCTGCTTCGGGTTAGCGCCGTCCTGCGCGGTGGCGGCTCGCATTGCCCGAGGGCACCTGGCCAGGATGGACGCCCACCCGCACCCTGAGTTGCAGCGTCCCTGGTGCCTGCTGCCGCTGCCGCGGTGCCGCCTTGCCGTTGTCGCTCACTGTCGCTGGGTACCGGGTACCACGTAAGGTACCTTGTGCCACTGTCGTTGCCGCTGTCGCTGGTCTTGTCCCCCGTCAGAGGCCGTCAGCGTCAGTACCGTCAGTGCTCGCCCGCATGCGCAAACGCTCCCGCACCCAGCCCAGCCTATCCCGTCCAAAAGCAGGAAGCTTGCTGCTGCTCCTACTCCTACTTGCCTTCCTCTTCTCCTTCACAAACTTTCTCTCAGGACGACAACACAAAACACCGTCCACGGGGCCTCAGCGTCCACCTGGCCATGCGTTTCCGCTCGTCCCCCTCTCCTCGCCTCATCGCAACATCATTGTAGCCAACAGACATACGCCCGCCGACCTGTGATGCTGTGCGAGACACCGTTGGCCTTCGACCTACGTGCCGGCATCCCGAGACCCCTCCGAACCATCACTCAGCCTCCGTAACCGCCCTTCTTGCTGTGGGAGCCGAGAGAACGACCTAAAGAAAAGCCCAAGCCCGGCCGCCACGGCTTGTCTGACCTCTCGACTCTTCGACCCCTCGACTCTCACAGTCCTATCCTCCATCCAAACCCGTTTCTTTCCTTTTTCTTTATTCCGACCTGCGAACAGGCCTGGAGCCGACGCCTGCCATCTTCCCGATGTACTACCTACGCCGCATCACCTTCGTCTTCGCCCTGCTCTTCTCCATCTCCTTCCTGGCCTGGTTCCTGCCCCGCTACCTCAACCCCAACCCGCCCGATCCGGCCAAGCAGCGCGAGGACAAGAGATGGATCAGTAGCAGCCCCTACTGGTTCGACCGCCAGGCCTGCCGCTGGCTGAGTCTGTGCGGCGTTCACCACCTCTCCTGGGACCCCGCCGCCCTGCTACCGTTCAGGAACGACACCGACGCCGGCGACCTTCGCCTCGAGCTCCGGTCGCTGTACACCGAGGACGACAGGCACAATGGCTGGGAGTCGGTTTCCAGGAAGCAGCGGGGGCCGGAAGACGGCAAGGCGGACAAGAAGACGCTGAAGGAGATCCCTGACTACGTGCTCAAGTATGCGCCGCTTGTTCACCTGTACTCGGGCGAGAACTTCTGGCCCGCCGACATCGCCGAGCACATCCAGCACATGACGCCCTTCCTGGAGAGGGAGGCGCTGAACCGCTCTCTTCTCTTGTCGGACCTGCACCAGCTCAACAAGGAGGACGGCATGGTCTACCTGACCAGCAATGACGACGTGGAGAAGAGACCCGAATGGCTGCACAGCCATGTCGCCATACCCGAGCCCTGGAACGACGATGGAGACGACGGCAGCGACGGCAATGACGGTGAAGATCTGCCGACCGAAGACCCCGATCGTATGCGATATCCCACCGAAGGTACGACGTGGTTCGATGTCTCTCGCGACCATCCCGTTTACCGCATTTCGGACCCTCGTCGCCTGTCCCCACACATTGTCACTCCGTCGGCTCGCACTGGTAACTTCCACCTCCGTCGCCGGGACCAGAAGCCGATGCCCGACACGCCTACCCATAAGCCCAATCAGGAAGGCTACTCCAAGGCCCCTGCCGTCCTCGTCCTCGTCGACAAGGGTTCCGGCATCGTCGACGCTTTCTGGTTCTTCTTCTACTCGTACAACCTTGGTCAGACGGTCCTGAGCATCCGCTTTGGTAATCACGTCGGTGATTGGGAGCACTGCATGATGCGCTTCGAAAACGGCGTGCCCCGTGGCATTTTCTTCTCGGAACACGAAGGCGGTCAGGCTTACACGTACCACGCCGTTGAGAAGCGAGGCGACCGTCCAGTCATCTACTCGGCCGTCGGATCTCACGCCATGTACGCGCAGGCCGGCGAGCACCCCTACGTCTTGCCCTTCAAGATGCTCAAGGACGTCACCGACAAAGGGCCCCTCTGGGATCCCGCCAAGAACGCCTACACCTACTGGTACGACTACGCCCAGGACCTGGACGAGGACCTTGACGATGATCTCGACGACAAGGTGGACGTCGCAAGCGGGCACCGCAAGGAGAACCCCGCCAGTCTCGTGCCGACGGCCGAAAACCCCGATGCGCCGACGTCCTGGTTCCACTACGCCGGCCCGTGGGGTGACAAGCTTTACAGTCTAGCAGACATACGCCAATGGCGCCTTTTCGCTCAATATCACTACGTCTCAGGCCCATTGGGTCCCAAGTTCAAGCGCCTCGACCGCGAGAAGCTCTGCATCACCAACCGGTGCCGCATACTGAACAACCTGAAGCCGGGACAGACTTGGTACGGATAGACGTATCGCTCCATTTTCTTTCCTTGAATTGTCACCGGTATTAAAAAGGGAGTAATTGGTTCCAACGGTAGAAGACACGTTCCTCGGCGGAATATCCTTACGCTCGTTACGACTGTGGGCCTTTTGTCTTGGAAAGCCTTCGCATACTGATACGTTCGTTTACGATTACATGTAGATACAGGTTTCATTCGGGGCTCCCGTCTACTGACGAGCCTGGTTTAGGAGTTTTTCTTTTCGCGGTACCCTTGGTGTTTTACGGATTTACTCTGGGCTTGATACCCTACCCATCAATAGATCAATCTTCAACTTATCCGCCACTAGTCCTGTTGACATCGATGACGATCTCGCTCACTGAGCCTTGCTCACATCTCTTCGCGAAAGTGGAAATAGCTGGGCATGCACCTCGCCACGAAGACCAGGCTGTGCTGTTGGGGGCGCGTAAGCCAACCAGAACTTGGGTGCTGTCAGCTGCAGCCTGCACACTGATGGGCGGCACGAACATAAGACCAATGTCGCCCACAATCATGGCTCTCGTCGACTTGATCCTTCGTTGTCGCAACTGCTGCCAAAGCCCCAGACGACAACTCATTTCGAAACGCGACGATGTCGAACCTCGAAGAATACCAGTACACGCGCCTTCCGACGGGAAAATACACACGCGTTATTCGCCTATTGCCTTCGATGCGCTTCGAGAACCCGATCCAGATCACCCTGGACATCGTATCACTCGAACCACCGCCGGAGTATGAAGCTTTGTCGTACGCGTGGGAAGGCCAGACGCCAGACCAGGCGATCGATTGCGGAGGTCAGCGGCTGCTAGTCACTCAAACCTGCTTCAACGCTTTGCGCCGACTGAGGCGCAAGAGACGCTCCCGGACGCTCTGGATCGACGGCATATGCATTGATCAGCACTCTACCGAGGAGAAGAACCACCAGGTGGCTCTGATGGGACCGATTTACAGCAGTGCTCAGCTGGTTGTTATTTGGCTAGGAGAAGGCCGGCCGGGTGTCGATTTGCTCTTCAAATTGCTGCGGCGCTATGGAGCCGATAGTTCCTATCCGTCCACCAATACTCGTCTTTTGGGTATGTTCTCAAGTTCAAGCATGAACCGTCGCTGGCTCACGGCTTATAGATCATGGCTTGAATCTCGCCACTCTAAGTGAGTCCGTACCGTGGTTTGCGCGCCTGTGGACGGTGCAGGAAGTGGCACTGGCACGCCGGGCTGTTTATATGCATGGGAAAACCGAGATGGATTATGCATCAACGCAACGGTTTTTGTTACTTACGTTGGAATCACTTCAATCGGGCCGTTCTCTATCGTCTTCGGTCCAGTACGAGCTGGAGCTTCTCAGATTCCGAACAAGTTGTATAACGCCAGATGTTCGGCGACTGGTGGAAGTCGTTCGAGCAACCGCGCTGGGAAAAGCAGCACTGCCCCACGACAAGATCTACGCCATTCGTGCCATACTTCAACAGAGCCTTAAAGAGACTTTCCCGTTCCCGGATTACGACTCGGATTTCAACGAGCTATGCTGGAAGACATGCGTAATATTTATGCGTCGGGACCGCAAAAGTTTATCAGTTATCCAAGATGTTGGGTGCTCAGAAAGCCCTTCCGGTACACCCTCTTGGGTGCCTGATTTCAACCGCCCGACGCAAGGTTTTAACAGTATCCTCACGCCGCACTTATTCACCTCCCCACCTAACTTTCTGCTGGAACCAAAGTTTTCGCTACTGGATAACGATACAAAGATTGTAACAAGAGCTCATCTGTTGCCTCCAATCACTGGCATTATTGATCACGATGGACTCAACAAGCCGTTTAAGTCACTAAAGACAGATCATGAACGGATATGTGCAGCCCTGTCGGCCGCAGAGTGCGCTTGGCTTTGGATAAAGGCTAGGGATGCCCTCAGCCAGAATTCAACCTCTGAATTACCCCAGGATCAACTCAAACGTCTCATGTTCCGAGACGCGTACATCTATTCAAGCGAAACGTTCATCCCAATGAACTTGCTCGAGTTGATACGCAAGGTCGACGAGTCGACGTTCGACCTGGCTAGATTCAAAGAACACCAACAGGATCATCGTCGGGCAAGCAGCACAACAAAGGCAATCCTAATTAAGTCTACACCGAGAGGCAGCGAAATCAACCTAAGGGCCATGCTGTCATGGAACAGAGCACTGGACGATAACGACAAGACGCCGGACGAAGATCTCTGGGACGCTTTCCGCACCTTTTGGGATAGTTGCAACGGCTCTGCTTTGTTCTGGACGGAGGACAATGCGCTAGGGATATCGCTTCCGGCCAGAAGAGTTGGAGACGTTGTGGCCATGATACGGGGGCTCGACTGGCCGATGCTCTTGAGAAGGATGGCAAACGGAAACTTCAGGGTGGTGAGTCCGGCTCACTTCCACTGGGCATACTGTAAGAGCGTGTTTCGGGAAGACAAGCTGGAAGACATCGTGCTGGAATGAGTGCCCGGGCAACTTGTGGCAGACGATCAATGGCGTGTCCTGAAGCGAAGCAGGAACACACGTTCTGGAGGCAAACACTTACATGTCTCGTGCTCACATGGTCGGTACCCTTGTGACCCTCACCTTGCGTGCTGTTTTGAGCCTAGAGAAAAGAGAGACTTGAACCGCCCTTTCTGGCAGGCTGGGGAAAAGGAACACTTTCACAACCATCGATATTATAACAGGCTTTCCTGTTGATTGGCGTAGACTCTGGCATTGTTGAAACAAGGCAGGGAGTATTGGATCACTATATATATATGACGTATAGTCAGTGGGTGGGTTGCGTTGGAGCTTCTGTTGACGATCCCAGATGTTACGACTTCTTGAAACCCTGATGAGGAGTCCAAAAGTGCAAAGATTTTGTGACTTCCAAAAACAGGCCATATTTTTGAAGACATGCCGTATAAACGCTCATAGGACCAACCTACTGCAACCGTTGTTCAACCCTGGGAGTCTGCATCCTTCCACTACCTGTAGTGTGTGTGGCATTGTCTGACTGCTGAAAGTCCCGAGCCGTGACAGTACATGGAGAAGATACATGCGCGATATCAAGTCAGCAGTCTAACCCTCGTTACGCATTTCTTGTAAACATGATCTCGTTCCTGTATAATGATGGGTATACAACTCAAACACCATCCTCACGATGTCTCCCCCCATTCACTACCGTCTTGCGGATAACCTGAAAGCAAAACGCATGCTAATAACGCTCCTATCAAGGCAACATTCCACCGTCGACAAGCATCGCCTGCCCCGTAATATAGGACGCAGCGTCGCTGAGCAGGAACGTGATGATCGAGGACACCTCCTCGGGCTGCCCGACGCGCTCCACCAGCGGGGGCGGGAGAACGGCTCCCGTCGCCGCTGTCTCGAGAGACTTTCTCAAGATGGGGGTATCAATGGCTCCTCTATTTTCGTCGGTCAGCCAGAGCAAATTCCCCAAGTTACCCAACCAAAATGGAAAAAAAGAAAGAAAGACTCACGGGCAGACGACGTTGACCCTAACCCCCCGTCTCCCAAACTCCCTCGCAGCAGTCTTGCTCAACCCGACGACGGCATGTTTACTCGCCGTGTACGCACCATGAAACTCCAACCCATACAGTCCCGAAACCGATCCCACGTTGACGATCGAGCCGCCCTTTCCCCCATCTCTCAGGACGGGAATCTGCGCACGCATCGCGTTGAGTATGCCCCTCGCATTAACGCCCATGACAAAATCCCACTCCTCGTCCTCCAACTCCAGAAGCGACGCGCGGTTTCCCTGCTTCCCCAACACGCCGGCGCAGTTCGCGGCCCCATCTAAGGGACCGAGTTTTTCCACAGCCGCTGAAATCCAGGATTCTACAGCTGTGCGGACGGATACGTCGACAACACTCGAATGAATGTTCTCATCCCCGTAGAGCGAAGAAAGCTCAGCGGCGAGAGATGCGAGGTTCGTCTCGTCGACGTCGGAGATGGACACGCGCGCGCCGAGGGAGGCGAGGTTTTTCGCGGTCGCTAGGCCTATGCCTGAGGCGGCGCCTGTTATGGCTATGGTTTTGCCTTTGAAGGTGGGGGGTTTCGTCTCGGCCGACATCTTGAAGTTGGCGAGTCTATCTTGTTTGTTGTTTTGTGTTGCTGTTGTTTGTCTGTTGTCTTTCAAAGGCGGGGAAGGAGATGAGACATGAGAGAGGGAAAAGGCCTCAATCAAGGCGGCCGCCCTCCCCACCAAAATACCCCCCTCTCCTTCATGCAGTATACAGCATGCGCGCGAAGGTACCCTACGTGCTTACCACGTCCGTTTGAGGCTTTAGTGGTTTCCTGATTCGGCTATAACGAACGCATCTCTGCCTTGGGGCCGACAGGGGCTGTTAAAGAAAAGAACAACACATCTTGTGAGTCGACGATGGTTCCCCCCTCTTCTCCTGCCCCACTTGGGTTGTTATCCGAGGAAACCTGGTTTGATAACGGGCTTGACGATAGGAACTAACGCTCTTCGGGGCCATTGCCGGCTTGGCTCGGACGATGGTTACGAGTTTGGTCGTTGGGGACAATTCTGCGAATAGGTGCGCGCGAGCGTCTTGGGAGGCTTGATGCTTCTTCATCTGCTTGCTTCGTTCTGAGGCATGAGAGTCTTGTCGGTGTCGTGGCTCTTGACGGCGTGTAACACCCCGAATGACGGCTTGCTGTGCCTGTGATTTTACATCCACTAAAGCACCAGTGGAGGTGGGACATGGAGAGTCGAAGAATATGTAGGAGTGGTGTGCTGTCTGCAGTTTTTTATTGATTTCAGAAGGCCGGGTCAGAACATCATAGGTATTTGGACCAAATCACTACCCGAGTTTGGAGTCCTTTCGTTCATGGAGGGTCTTTTTCTTCTACCACTTGTTGCCGATAGCGTCTAACAACTTCCCCAGTAACGAAAGATCCCATGCGAAGCTACCACATCTGTGTAGTTTTGTAGCTGTCCTTTTCCTTACTGGAGCCTGTACTGGTGGATAATGCTCCAACTTCCCGTCAAAGAAGCGAGTATTTGACCATAAAACCACACAGAGAAGGCTCGTAAGTGAGTGCTATACTCCCTCATTCGAGCGACTCCATGCCCTTTTCACCAACTCCAAGACCTTCACTCCTATCGTCAATATCGCACAACGCCTCAGCGTCGCCGCGGAGAAGAAGTCGCCCCTCAGAAACGAGAACTTCGCCAAGCATTTCCGCCACCTGCCTCCAGGTCCGATTTAAATTGTCCAGGCCAACCTCTATCAGTAGCCGCCGCTCGCTCGTTGCATCGTCGCAAGGCGCGACCAAGAATGTGAAAGGACCACCCCCCGAACCATGTCAGAAACATGGACACACCGAAGGAGAGGAGCGCCAGAGCGAAAGGGAGGCATAGAATAGCGAAGTATGTACAGCGCAAAACGAATGACAGGCAATCTAAAGCGAATGACTTGCGTTCTGGAAGAGCAATGGCGGTGAATACAAGAAATATCGAGGCGCTTATCAGGTGGAATATGACGAGTATTAGAACCGGAGCGATGCATATGACGACGAGGGAAGACTGCAGACTCCAGGTGGACCGTGTCGTGAAGAAAAAGGAGTGACATCTCGGCGGATTCTGACGCGAAAGTCGTCATGGTCGGAAATTGAAATGCCCGGCCGCCGGTCCAGCTAGAAACAGCAGCTTGTTCGGGCCGATGTGGTTGATGAACCTGCGAAATCGACCAGGTCAGACAAAAGGATTGTACAAGAGAGCTCCAGGGCCACTTACCTGATGTTTGCGAAGATGGGCTTCTTTGATTGTGGCTCGCAAAAGTGCAGCTGACAGCCGTCGAGTGGATAGATGGGCAATCGAGGCTCCTCAGTGTGAGTATGTAAGTAGGTGTCTTGGGTTGCTGGAGGCGAACGGAAGTTCGATGTCCTCTAGTTGGAGAGTGGTTGGTCGTAAAAGCACGCGGGAGACAGAAGAAAGGAGAAGGGAAAAGCTGACGGGGCGGGGCGAGGGAGGAAGAAGAGGTGAAAGCAGGAGATAAAATTCCAACGCCTTCCTACCTATAGGTGCTAAGGGTCCCGTAGTGCCTGCCGTGCCTGGAAGACTGAGTGTGAACCACACTGGGCAGTCGCGAGTTCACCTCCTGAAGTCCACCCGCACCCTCCCTCCCCACCATCCCTCTATTCTGCTGCTTGCCCGCTACTGCCCCTTTGCGTCCATTATAAGGAACATTTCGCGGCTGCCTGTCAACCGCGCTATCGGATCTTCCTCTTGTCCAACTGTCTCAGTTGGGTATGCTCTAACGGGCATGCCCAAGTGTTGGTGGCCATAGAGAGGGCCCCAGGTTCGGAGCGTGGCTTTTGCACTTTTGATCCTTTCTTTTAACCATCTGCGAGAAAACAGACAACGGCGCAAGACCGGATCATTGCGAACACGAGAACGAATCAGAAGAAAAGAAAAGTCGGAAAAAAAACCTAGCTTTCCGTCTGCTTCGCGGTAGCTGGCGCTGATAGATCGACTCATCAGGAATTTGCAGACTATCGCTCCACGTACATCTTGCTTGATACAGTTCATTATTCCCTGAGAGGGGCCGTTACCCAGGCTACTGAGCCCTCAAATCTGCTACTACTTATGCCTCGTATCAAGCCAAATACACCTTCTTCCATGACATAAACAGTGCGGCGCGAGCTCCCTTGTCAGGACCTGAGAGACAGCGCCCCGCGGCCGCTCACCTCGACCTTCCTGTACGTTCTCACAAGACTCTTCATCCCCGGCCCGGCCTCGACCCAGTTCCCGTGGACCTGGCCCTTCGTCTTGAACGGCAATTGGACCACCGCGACCGGCTTCTCGAAGCTCCGGGTGTCCAGCACGACCAGCTCGCTGCGGTCTACGTCGTGGTGGTGCACCATGCCAAGCATCCAGCCATCGCCCTCGGGCGCGTCTTCCGACCGCGGTACGAACACGGGCTCTTCGACGGTACAGTTCGACCCGGGGTCGAAAAGTGTCTCGCGGGAGACTGACTTGTCGACCAGCATGTACCCGCTCAGCCCTACGGGCAGTATCGGTGGCCCGGGGGTGGGTTTGCCAGGGACAATGACGGGGAGAAATATCTTGTCGTACGGGCGCGTTTGGAAGCGCTCGTCGATGCGTGCCATCTCTCCGGGTAAGTCGACTACCACCGCCGGGTCGCCGACTTTTGTATTGGTAGGCTGGCTCAAGTCGATGCTCCACCGGACGTAGTCCGCCTTCATATCCCCGAAAGGGTCCCCAGCAACAGACTTGTCGTCGAACATGGGAAACGGACTGTACATCATCCTCGAAGACTCGACGAATATGTTGACGTTGCTCCCGCTCTCATCCCACTCCTCCCAGGCACCCGCCGTGTGCAGCAGCATCGCGTGCTCCCAGTGATAGACGCGATATTCGCCGGTGCTCCAACCGGCCGGGAGCCTGCTCGACTTCCGCCGCGGCACGAGTACGAATGTCGCGGGCCGGTCTTTGTTGTAAGTCCAATGGTGCCCGCCGGCTTCCATCTTGGCCTCGTCGGCGTCGTACGGCCACAGGACCAGGATGATGAAGTTCGTCGTGAGAGCGCAGTCGTGGATGAAGCCCAGCCAGGGCGCCTTTATCCACTGCTCGTCCCGGATCCGGCCTTTATCATCGATCGCATACAACACGATGTCGTCCGTGCAGAGGCCCTTGGCCTCGTACCCGAAGACGACCATCTCGTTCTCGTACGGGTCGAGCTTCGGGTGCGCAGAGAACGACAGGCCAGGGGAACCGAACGGGTCATAGCCAAGCGTCTCGAGGGTGTCCGGGTCGATCTCATACGGCAGCGCAGACTCCTTGAGGGCCACCAGCTTACCGGCCCATTGAACGAGGTTCGTGTTGGCCGTGGAGTCGATGGCGGCCCGGACGCAGGGGTGGTGCGAGAAGGGGTTCCGGTAGAGCCCGAAGAGGCGCTCGCCGGCGTGCCGCTCGAGGCGGAGACGCTCCGTGTCGACGTACCGCATCTTCATGTCGACGCGGCCGTCGTGGATCCGGAAGGCGCAGACGTTGCCGTCCCCCTCGATGGGCGGGTTGCCTTCGGGAGGAGGGTAGAACGGGTCCACGAGGATGCGGTAGAACGTCCCGCTGAGCTGGGGAGGGATGGTGCCGAAGACGGGGAGGTCCGCGACCTCGCCCTCGAAGCGGCCGATGACGTTGCGGTTTGATGGAGAGAGGGTTTGCGACCAAGATGATTCAAGGCCGAATGGGTTGGCGCCGTTCATTTTGGGTTGAGAGGAGTCTATTACGGCGGTGCTGAGACGGTCTGCTAGGGAGGAAGAGACGGGATAAATCAAATACAGAGAAATGACATAACAGTGACTCAATTATGTTGCGAGGCTAGCAAACCATTGGCAATAGTGTGACTGATCATATCTCGGCGACCGCTTTGTTTTATGCTTGGCCTCTCGCCCCAGTTGCATGTTGTCGTTCCGAGCCGGAATCAGTAGCATTTCTCATAAGTTCCGGAATCTGCTTAATGCACAAAGGAAACTCTGATTCCGAGCTCCGTATTGGTAAACAGGTCTTTACAGCTTGAAGTCGTCTCTCATTCTTTACACTGAGATGCCGAAACGAAATGCCGTATCCGCGTGGGCAAGAGGCTGCAGGGTGGTCCCCGAAAATTGCCGTTCCCTCTTCACTTAGGAAAGTATCAACCCTACGACGAGTCGTAAACAGGAATGTCTATTCTTGGCAATTCAAATACGGGATCGTAATGTGCTTGGTTTCCGCGTTTCAGACGAACCCTACAGATCAATAAGCGGTCAGCCGGTTCATTTAAAGACGTTGGCGAGAAAGCGCAACAGAAGTGGTTTGGGGGGCTCCGCTGACCTAAGCGGGTTTGAGGTTCTTTTGACGACGCCGAAGAGAGGAGAGTTGTGAACAGCTTACTAAGGATGATGAGGCATGGCGGGTTACGGGGCCTTATTGCATCCGGGGGCTGTAGGAGAAAGGATTTACAACAGCTTGTGATTGAGTACCTTACAAAACTCCACGATGCTAACCATGCGAAAGCCCGGCAGGTTAGTCTGGGTGGAACTACGATTGATTCCGCCGGCCCATTTGGCGTGTTCCTTTCAAAGTCGATGGGAGGTTGACGAGGGGAGATGTAATAGAAGAACGAACAGAAGTCTAAGCTAGGCTGAGAAAATATTGTATTTAGAGCATCCAAGCAAGTATAATGGGCGAAATGAAGATCTGAGCCGGGGGATCTGAGCCGGGGGATCTGATTGTAGTCTTGTCGTCGATCTCTTCCATCCGCATGGGGTGGGGCCGGTACCGGGATCGGAGCTCGGAGCCGGTATCCACTAAGCCGGAATTCAATCCCCACAATTCCGCATCCTTTTGGCGCCGCGTCAAACTTCAACCGTCTTTTAGTCGCGGTATAGGTGTGCATTACATTAGGTATTCTAATCGACACGAGGATGTCACTATCTTTCGTTACCATGTTGTGCAGAAAAGCTCTCCCAGAAATAGACAGCCGCCGAGTTCCAAGCTTTACAGTCTGACGAACTCCCGCACAACCTCAATTACACCTACTCCACCTCCTTCCACTCCGTCGTCAACTGCGCCATCCTCATCCACGTGCTCGCGCTGTTCGCCTGGCTCATCCCCGAGGACATCTCATTCCGGAACGCCGCGGCCGTGGCGCCCTCGTCCGTCGCATGCCACCCCAGCGCGGCGCTCCCGTGCTCGTACCCGTCCGTCGTCCCGCTCACGACCCTCATGCCCTCGATCCCCTGGTACGTCACGCTCATCATCCCCGCGTGCATCGCGTTCATCATCTGCATCTCCTGCATGCCCCTTAACATCTTCACCTGCAGCAC